>JASAND010027690.1:0-43794 GCA_030248195.1 Trissonchulus latispiculum
GGATAATTTGTAATGAAAAGCTTTATGCAGTATGTATTTATATATAATATATATCTGCAAATTATTCGTATTATGACATATATACGCCAATATGAGCCTCGTTGTAGGACAGGCTCATATGTTAAGCGGTTGCAACTTGTTTTCCTTAATTTACAACCTCCCTACGGAACTCATATGTATTTTACAGGCTAGTTTTTGCTTATGTACAACCTGCCTACGAAGACTCATATGTATTTTACATGCGACGAAGGAGCACTTTTTGTTCTTGTATCCTGATATCCAGTGCCCATCACTAAACTGTAACCTGGAACTTACCGGAATACGCCAAAGCCCAGCTTGGGCATTCGTGAAACAGAGGATAGCGATCGTTTAAGCTTGTTTTATAAAGGATGTCTCTTATAGAGAGGTATTTTCGCACTCCTGAATCGAGAGAATGTTAACGTATTCCGGTCGGAGTAATGCTCCGTATACGTAAATATCCTTCTACTGAGTAGTGTACATAGCTTATACCAACGAAACAAGATAATTACTTCAAAAAAATCACCAACAAACGCACACGCGGTTTTTCCCGTTTCGTCCAATGAAGCAGACAGGAGGGCACATGAAAGGATCGGGTTCTTCGCGGTTTGGAGGGACTTTTTCGGAGGAGGTCGCCGGAGAGTGAGTCACTCTCAGAGAATGAGGTAGAAGGCTGAGGACTGTGGGGGGTCGTCAGAGTCAGAGAAACTGAGGGCGGAACTGAGGCAGTTCGACTCAGGGCTGTATTCTCAGACACTGACAGGGGAAGACTCCTCATGGCCATAGATAAAGGCTAACCACAATAAAAATAGATAAGTAAGTAAATAATAAATTGAGTATATATATATATATATACGTAAGTATGTATAATGCATGCAGATCACTGGATCATACAGTGACAAATCAACATTTTCTGCGTTGAATTAGAAGGGAAATATCACAATTTTTGGTTGTATGCGATAACAAAGTTAAGTAGGACTTTAAAGAGTTGTAAATTCAATTCCTACAATTTTCCTACGTGCTGAAAATCAGGAAAAACACTAGTCGGAGTGTATATATAATTTGTATGCAATTCGTACCAGATTTTTGGATCAATTGAACTTTATCCCCCCCCCCCTCAATAAAAGTTGGTCAACTTCAATGATTTATTGCAAGAGATCAACTAAATTTACATATAGCATGATTTATATATCGTTGGAAATTGGAATGATGGAGATGTGCTCTATTTAATGGTATAAAGCAGTATAAGCTACGGCAAACTGCTTTACACCATTAAATAGGGCACATCTCCAGCATTCCAACGTTGTATAAATCATGCTCTAGGGTTTGGTCGATCTCTTGCAACAAGTCGTTGAATTTGACCAACTTCATTGAGGGCGGATAAAGTTCAATCAAGAGTGCATAATTGCACTATATATATATTAGAAGAAGAGTAAGCCACTAGAGGGCTTCTCTTCTTGGCATTGCGTAACGGTGCTCCGATCAGAATGTTCCCCCGTTTGGGGGGGTCGACCAGATCGACAGCGCATACCCCCCCTCCGTGTGGTGGAGGGGGGGGTAGTCGAAAAGAGGTCCCCGTTTGGGGGGTCGTCAACAGCCAATCAGATTGCAGAAAACCCCCCCCCCCTCCGTTTGGGGGGGGGTCTAGCAAAGGATTACGGTAGTTACAGCTTATTTCCAAAAAGGGTCCCCGTTTGGGGGGGGGGGGCGCGGAAAGGGGTCCCCCTTTGGGGGGGGGGGGGGAACCAACAGCCAATCAGATTCAAGCAATCTTAGCCTGCTGACCCCTCCAAACGGGGACCTCTTTTCGACTACCCCCCCCCCACCAAACGGAGAGGGGTATGCGCTGTCGATCTGGTCGACCCCCCCCCCAAACGGGGGAACATTCGCGTATTCTGGTCGGTGTACCGTTACGCAATGCCAAGAAGAGAAGCCCTCAAGTGGCTTACTCTTCTTCTAATATATAGTGCAATTATGCACTCTTGGTTCAATTGATCCTATTTTTATTTGCCAATTTATGCCAATTTTCATTTAAACTTCCAATGATATGCAGGCAAAAGTTCAATAGGTATACAAAAAGCGAACACAACAAAACAAAGGTCTGCCCGGTCTGAATAAACCCTGCCAAGCCAAATCTAATGCTGCGCCTTATCACTAAGCTTCCCACCAGCAGGAAAAAGCTTCTCCAAAGAACAAAAATAATAAAAACAGAATTCGCCAGAGACGAATAGGCTGGACGGACAGAGATTTTCAATCTCATATCCAACAAGGAAACTGAAAAAATAAGCCCTCTTCTCTTGATTCAAAAAATGCATGTGTATATATAAGTTATGTAACATATATATATACGTATATATATGGCTCACATATAGCTATATATAAAATGGATTGAGTTCATGAATAGAGAGAAAGAAAAAATTCCAATAACGTTTGAAGGCCAAACCAGTTAGAATGGCCCATTGAAATAGAACTTATGAATTGCAAAAAAGTGGGGAAGACAAATAGAATCCCTCACAGCACGCTACCCCCTCTTTCCGGTACGAAAAAATTTAAAACTATATATAGCTTACATAAAGTTCTATACAAAAGGGACTAAACAGATTACCATGAACTATAATGCCAAAAATGATCCCAAGAGCCCAGTGGTTTTCTTTCAACCCACGCGAACCGAAGAAATCGCCCGCCGGGAGACCAATATTATCAACGCCAAGCTCGGATAAAGTGGCTGACCTGTGAACTTATCTTGCCTATTTTTAGCACGTGCAATAGTTTATATTAGCGACTTATTTCGGGTAAGGCATTGATAGTATTGTTCTCGTAAATTGAACGATGAATAACATTGCTAAGTTTGGCCCAGTCCTTGTCGGCACGATAACAGCAAGTTTCAACAATTAGCAGCAAGTTAGATATATAATTGAAAACAGAAAATTGTCGGGAAGGCGGGTCGAAATGCTGGCTTAGCTTAGTGGCATATTCTTATCTATAGCATATATATATATATGTGTAATATGGTATTGGTGCTCTTGGTAATATACACACTTTATGTATATATACATATATAGTGATATACATACATACGTATTAGGGATCGACCGGATCCAAACTTTTGCCGGATCCGGACCCGGATCCGGATCCAGTTTGGATCCGGCCGGATCCGGATCATCCGGATCTAGTCATCAAAATACATGCAAATTTTAAAATTTTGTTCTTTGATTTTGTTAATGTTTATAGATTTTTTTGTGGATTTGGTAATGTTTTAATGCTGGTAGTGAATTTATTTAATACGTTTCAACAATTTCTTTCTCTTTCTTTGAATGCTGCAAATTGACTTAAACATTTAGCTTGAAACAAACAATATTCGCTAAGTAAGTATATATATAACGAATTTTTGAAATGTATGAATAAGCCGCAGCCGCAAACATGGAACAGTTAACAATCAAAGTTTTTCAAAAAAACTCAGCTTAAGTAGATTAACATTAACATTAACTTCTTACATGGAGCTTGAGAAAAATAAAACCAATACCGTTGCAGCTGAAAATAGTTATTTACGAATAAATAATTCAAGTTATAGTTTTAATAGCAACCAGGATTTTCAATTTAAAAAACGTTTTGATCCAGTTAATTCGATTATGTTGTTGCATACCGGCAGTTAAATTCTTTGTAGCAGCGGCTGAAGCCTAGCAAGACTCACCCCAACCGATACGAAAACAAACTCCGAATTTTCTTTTTCATTACATAAACGAAATCGTTAAGATGAAAGTAGTCAGCACCGCTCATTTATATATGCTTGTATTTATCTATTTATGTATTCAGTATATTTGTGAAACGGCAGTACATGCTCATAAAAATCTTTAAATTTGCTGATCTATTTTACTTGGAACCATCTTAAAAATTTCACTTATAAATTTTCTGAGATTACAAGTCACTTAAGCTTACTAGTCTAATAATTTTGCAATATATAAGTATGGTTAAACGCAGTAAAGTAGAGTTATATATATAAGATTATGGTACTACCGAGAATTTGAAGGAAACCATTTTCTTAAAAGAATCACTTGAAAATTCAGAAAAGCACAACTTAAAATGTAGAAAACCCAACACGTAAAGGAGTCTGAAAATTGCAAATTTGTTAAATTTTTTTGTCTATAGATGTAGGGAAATAACCATACGCTTGGACACCTATTTAACAGTAATTTATAAAAACACATATATACATATAATTATGGTTAAATTAAAAAATTCACTTAACCTGACATGCATAAAAATAGTTAACAAAATATCAACGTCTACTGATTCGGGTTCAGTTAAATATTAAGGTACACGGGGGTCTGGTGGCGGCAGCCCCCAGTAAAAGCCACACTGCTAACACGAAAATTCGCTTCTAGAAATTAATTTTGAGAGCGCCAGGCATTAATATTTTAGTTTCAGTAATAAATTTCCTTTGGTTCGTTAACTGAAAAAAAGATCCGGATCCGGATGGTTTTTCTGCCGGATCCGGATCCGGATCTGCAATATTCGGCAGGATCCGGATCCGGATCCGGATATCCGGTCGATCCCTAATACGTATATGTATATATATATACTGGGGTTTTTTTACTGGGCTGGGGTGGGGGCCCGCCCCCCCACTTTTTGGGTCCCCCCCACTCGACCTCTTCCCCCCCACTTTTTTGGGCTTCCCCCACCCCACTCACCCTAAGGTGCCCAGAAATTGCCAAATTTTTAGGATTTTTGGTCAAAATTTTCAAAAATTTTCCGGCTTCGCCGGAATTTTTTGGTCGAAAATCGTCTATTTTGGTGCCAAAACGTAATTTTTGTGCACTTTTATGCTTGGTTATAGCAGTATATGTAGAAAACAGGCTTTTTATACTGTATTTTTGTCATTTTTAGCTCATTTTATTCCCCCCCACTTTTGGACCTCCCCCCCCCACTAGTGGGGAGGGCGTCCCCCCCACTCTTCCCCCCCCCACTTAATTTTGCCTAAAAAACCCCAGATATATACATAATACATATATAGGCTCATAGGATCACAGGACCAGACAAGTGCAAAGGCGAAGTTTGAGGGGAGAGATTGGCGGACGACGGCTTCAGAAAACCTGGAATTTTGAGCAACTTCTCGGTGGGGGCTACTGCAGATGAGCCCCAACCTTCCCCGAAAGCCCAGAGCCGTATATAAAGGGAGGAAGTGTCAGAAAGGAAAGGTATATAAAGCTTAACTCCACATCAAAGCCATCTCTCTCTAAGCAACAGCGCTGTTTGCACTAACTCTGGCGGCACACCGAAAGCTGTGTGCGAAGAAAAAACACACAAGCTAACCAGAAAACACACAGACACACACGCACACAATAGAGACCACAAATCCATACATATATATACGTGTACGTACGTATGAACGTAGCTAGTTTGTTGCGTAAGCGAATGAAGGATTTACGTATATACGTATATATAGGATGGATGTTAACTGCTGGCTGTTAAGACTTAGGACTATAGATTTTGATAAGCATTAACACAAGCTCAATTGAAAAATAAAAGTTTGACTCGTCCACATGTCGACTCGACTCGACACGCAAACTCAATCTTAAGATATTTTTGTGCTCAAAAAAGGATATTGAAAAGGTACGTATATATGTATGCATGCGTGTGCATGCATGAAAATTCATGAAGCTACATACATAATATCAAGAGTACGTACATACAGGCGCGTAGCCGGGGGAGGGGTGGAGGGAATTCTCCCGAAATTGTGGACCGCCAGGAATTATTTCGAAAAAAAGAAAACGCGCTCGGCGCCAAATATCCTATTTGATGTACTTTGACCAGCTTTTACAACAATTGGGTGCATCAACACGTGCTAGGACCTTAAGTGTTTTTCATTTCAAAATACGTAATACATAAGAGGATGAAGCGGGTGATAATTCCGTATACGCACACTTGCGCTGAGACTTGAGAACACTCAATGCATCTAATTCCGTAGACGCACACTAGACCGTTAGCTAGAGTTTAAACTGGCCAGAGTGGTCTTTTGGAAACGGTATCTAATTCCATAGACGCACACAGTAATGAGGGGAAATTTTCTTGTTTTTGGAAACGATTCTTTGTAATAAAATAAAGTAGGAAAGTGGTATATATATATATATATATATATATACAATTAAATAAATAAATAGCATATCAGACTCCAGACTCACCTATTAGGACTGGACGGGTCGGGTATCCGATTGCAATAGTCAAACCAAAGACCGGCAGATTTCCAGATTTAGTGAAAATCAATTCCACAAATTCGGCTGGCAAAAATTATAATGTAAAAAATTCACAATTAAATTTGAATTCAGAATCAGTTGGAAGCATACAAATGGTTAATTACGTAACATCATGGCTCAACGATATACACAGTATATACGTATGAAACTGTAGCCTTATGAAAGGTCTGACCTGAAATGTAAACCATAACAACACGAGACTTTTTGAAAGATATATAAAACGTACAATAATCCGTTCCATTCAACAATACAATATACTGTCAGTATAAGAAAGAGTATATAATGGATAAGAGTGTAACAGCTGGCAGGTTCTCACTTATTAGCTCAAGCGCTCAAGGTTCAGGCTCCGCATTCTGCAAAATAACGGCTGACGTAGGCTACTACCCACTACATTGGATTAGACGGATTAATGTTTAATCCGCTACTGAAACTGACTAGCTTAATCCGTTTAAAATATTTTAATCCAGGATTTTATAAATACGTTTTTAATCTGTTTAATCCATTTAAGTTAATCCGTTAAAACGTTTTATGAAAAGGTCCCCAGTGACACTCTACACTAATTAGTATAAAGTACATGATTCTATGGTCTCTCCAATTTTACCCACCCCAGTTCTAAACTGTTTAAAACTTGACCAATCAAACTACAATTTGATATGATTATATATATGTTTCTTTCGATCACACTTAGTTCAGATATCACAATTTTTTGATTTAGTGAAATTCGTTTTTCGACTCGGAAGGGGGGGACCAAGCGAAACCGAAATATTTTTGTCACCGATTTTGCTCCGAAGTTCGATTTCGGTTCTTAGCGTTAGCTCACTCACGCACTCGCTCAAGCTCACAAGCTTACATGCTAAGCATAAACTTTAACTTTTGCTCAGCTAACAAAATGCTGAATTGAAAAAGTGGAATTTAGATTCGTGTTCTGAGACTTCGAAAACCCCGAAAAAATCTAATTTCGCGAAATAAAGAAGTTTTGCAATATTTAAACTCAGTGTAGTCGAATACATATCCAATCCATACCAAATTTCAGCTAAATTGATCAAATACGTATATACTACAAATAAAATAGGGGAGGGGGTAAAATGGGAAAGACCACATCTGTATGCTCACTGGCCGTATTCCGCGCGTTTATCGAAAATTTTTAATCTTTTTTCCGGTAGAGTCAAGTGAGTGAGTGTTTTTCCTTTTGCATAATAGTAGTAAGAAAAATGCCGGTTCTGCCGACAAATTGCGGGCAAAATTGCGGGCACGATTGCGGACACAATAACATGTGTTTATCCTTATTTGTATGAACTGTTTGCATTGTTGAATCATAAAGTTAATAGATAGGTGACTTCTATGTTTAAACCTCTCGCTAAATATATTTTATAGTTCCTCTCAATCAGATTATTGATCTCTATTGATTATCGATAAATTGAACTGATACTATTTTCGGCTTAGGATACATTATTTAGAATTTTATAACTCAAACACTTATAGAAAACTAGTTTTGCAATCAATCTGACGAAGTTTAATTCACTGGAAAAGATTTAGTATCTTTTAAGAAAGTTTCTGTAAGTTAAGTTCAGGGTGATCTACAGCTAATAAACAGCAAATTTCCAATCCAATCAAATCTGTTTCTCGGTGACAACACTATTCATGGAGGAACTCGTCTTTCCCTGAGTTCACCTTATTTACGACTCAAATCCAGTCTTTCATTACAAGAGCAACCCTACATTCTATACAAGGTCTCTTTGTAATTTTGCAATCTCGCATATGTTATCAGCTAACTTCGCATATGTTATCAGCTAACTTCATATATCGAAGACTTATTAGACTGTATGTAGTCGTAACAATGTTACAATCCAGAAATAAAATTGTTCTACCTACCTAACTTAGCAAATTTACCTATTATAAAGAACACCAAACTTTTAACATTTCTTTATTTACCACAACAAATTACACAATAGCATAATGACCATATGCATATGAAGACATTCCATCGTCAAGAATGTAACGTTTATCATCAAAAGCTGATAAGCTAATTTTATTGGATTTAATTGAATAAATTTGATGCTTATTGCTTCTGATCATATCCATTACATCCCTGCGAAGGCTTTTATCAAACAGACATTGTACAAAATCATTGTGACAAATAACTGATTTTACAACACATTTTTTAACGCCTTTGGCTCGCTTATTTTCAACACCAGCACATACAAAACTGTACATCTTAGCACGCAAACCACAAAATTCTGAAATTGGGCTACCCGAAGTCTCATCCTTCATTTTACCAATCACCTTTTTATTTTTGGAAGAATACAAAGGATGATCCTTTGGGTAGTCGCTAAAATCAAACAAATCTACATCACTACTAAAATCACTGTAAACATCATTACACCTAATCCAATAACATAAACTATCAGTATCCGTAAACAACAGTTTAACAGCATCTCCATATTTACAAACCATATAATTATAATGAAAATCATACATAAGCAATTTTGACAAGTCAAGCACACTAAAGCCCACGTAAATGGGTTTATTGAGTTCGACTGTCGCTCGATTTGTACAAACCGCAACCAAGTCCTCACTAAAAGCAGTTGCCCGCTCAAAACGAGGACTGGAGACGAGTTTGCGGAATCGAGACTGCTCATGCACCAATTCAACATTTAAATAGCGACGCACATTTTCCATTGTTTTACCAAAAACAGCATTGTTAAGAAGCTTAAACAGATTTTTTTCAAAATCTGAGTTAGCATTTTTTCGCATGTCAGTATTAAAGCTGATATATTTATGCATCCAGGCTGACTGACGAAATGCCAGGACACGATGCACATGCTCTAGTTTTAAGCCCAACGATAAATATAGTTGGAGTGTACGAAAGTGAATAATATACTTTTGTTTGTTTGACAGGTTGGGTATGAGCTTGTGTACTATACCAGTCTCAAGGCCGCACCCAGGGGGGGGGGGGAGGGAGCACCCCCCCCCGTGGGGGGAGGAAAATGGAAAATTTTTGCTATTTTTATGGCAAAAACGGTTTTTTTAAATGGGTAGGGGGAAAAGTGGGGCCCTGCCAAACTGCGTTTGCAAGCGATTACAATATGGCGACAGCATATCATCTGTTACACATAACTTTTCTGGAGCCAAAGGATAGGTGTTGTGCGAATCATGCAACTATTTTGGGTACCCCAAGTCAACTTCCAAAACATACCCCTCCTCGCCGTCCACATCTACTGTGGTCCAATCAATTTTGATGATTTCGGCATGAGAAAGCCAACGAAATTTAGAATAAGGCAATTTTTGACTCATTGCCCATCCGTACAAATTATTTGCATCCAAATATACAATATATGAAGTAGGCAAATTATTATCAAACTTGTCTAAATAGGGATTATTAGCTTTGGCATATCGATGAGATATCATCGCTACACCTCCACGGATTCCCTCTTCAAAAAACATATACTGATTGATATCTTTGAGAAGTTCCAACTTAACATCTGTCAGCTTAAGGCAAGCATCCCATCCAAAACTTGGTAATGTAATGTAGTGAATGGGATCTAAACCATAATGCTCCAGACAGAAAGTTCGAAAATTTTCAAAGACATCAGCTAGCAGAAGAACATCAGCCATCAAATATAAGTCATGATAAGCACCTAAATTAGACACACTAAAATGTTTCCACACATTGCAAGCATGCTCATAGTCGGAGTCCGTAATATTCTCCTTTTTCAGATGATTATAAAAGGCAGCCCTTGCAGGCAGCCGGGTTTCACTGAATCTGCTCCAAGAGTCCATGTAGCTGTATGGATATACACCTTTTCGAATCAACAACTGTAATTTAGTGGCATCTGTGATGTTGGCTGACATAATTGATAGTTGGTGTGACTGTAGATTCTTAACCAATGCATCCAGAGGCGCCATCAAGAATTGACAACTATCAATGAACCGAATACGCCATGAAGATGATTGCCCTCCATATTCACCAATCAGCTTGGCTTCTTCCGTCTCTTCATCACTTACATTCATACAAGATTGCGCTTTTTTCAATGAGAAACTGAGGTAGTCTTCCATACCTTTAGCCACCACATTCATTTTTAGATTCTTTTCTTGACAAACTTTACCAATTTGCTGCATTATAAGATGTCCATCATAACGTCGAAGGTTGTGAAATACCACCGTAATATCTCTATTTAGGCGATGAAGTTGATTGCACTTGTTGTGTGCTGGACCCCGGTAGGTACCACAGATATGGCAGTGATCTCGTACTTTATCCGAATGTAATCGCTTTCCGCATAGACTGCAGTCGGTAGATGTCTGATAAGATATTTCTTGATCATCACTTAGTTTGAGCTGAGCAGGATTGTTTAGCTTGTCCGTAATACCGTTAGCAGTGTCAATTATTGTCTTAAGAAATTGCCAAACACAGTCCTGACCTCTGTGTATAATAGGTTCGCCAAGCATCCGAGTTTTTATTCCACAACATTGCTGAACTGTGATGAGTCCAAATCCACAAGGCGAATGCAGCTGGTAGGGCATCGTATACGACACTGAATTTTCTGGTTGACAGGTTGACACCTTCTCGGTCAGACATTCGAAGTCCGCATAGATCACAACCGGAGCGCTCAAAGCTCTGTGATGATTCCTGAACGTGATGGTTTCTTCAACTGGCATGATCATGTGTCTCTGAAGAACATCACGCCTCGACAAAACCTGTCCACACTGCTCACATGGAAATCTCAGCTTGTTGTGAACCGCTTCCACCTGCCGTTTCAGGTTACGGAGTGACGATAGCTTTTTTCCACAAACAGAGCACGTCGTAACCATTCTCCTAAAATTGAATCCAGATGGATCAAAGTACTCATAAATAATGAACAAGTTATATACAGGAAACAATATGGACTCTTCAAACATTAAACACGGGAATCACGATCACCTTTGACTAAATTAAAGATTCAATTGAGGAATTAAGTTGAGGAAATCATATTACAAAATTCGTTATGAGCTTATTTAGTCATCTATTCTGTTTGTAAACGAGCTCATCCAACGACAGCAAACAACGAAGGTTCTCACTTTGATCAACTGTCCAAACGCTGTAAATCAGAAAAATGAATCAAATGGAGAAAATTTTCCCTTTTATACTTGTTATTCAAAACAGCTCAAATCTGATTGGTTAAAAAAACAGAGGTGCAATTTGATTGGCTAAAAAAGGTCACGTGACTATACACTTCGAAACATGAAAACCTTTAAGCCATCCAAACCTAGCTATGTCACCAATTTACATCACTGTTCATATAACAGCCCGATGCCAGACTCAGCATCGTAAAGCAAGTCTTCACTGCGATTGTTCAACTTACCAGTATAACAGCTATAGATCTTCGGCAATCAACTTCATCCAAATGAAATAATAATACAAATATAAAATTCTGGAAATGTATCTCTTTTAAATAGTTGGTTCGCACCTACGCTTTACAAAAATCTAGGACGCCATCAATCAGGTTCACCTGGATTTATCCAAATTTTACTCCATTTTCTAAGAAACTAACTGGTTTTTGGTTGCGCCACCAGAGTTTAGAAGTTTTCAGAACCTCCTCAAAGTTTTCCGCTGCGCCACCAAAATTGTACAAGAAAACCGTAGGTGCTATCTCAACAACCACACACTCGTTTTTGATGATTTTTGGACACAAAGGGTATTGCGCGCTGGAAATTTCAATGGTAATGCCAGATTTCATCAAAACTTGCTACAGATAAAGATACAGACCATGGTAAATTAGCTACATTTTAATTCCCTCAGGGCATTTTCAAAATTTCAAAATAGTCAGTTTTCAGGATTACAAGAGGAAACAAGTTTCAAACAAGTTCTTAACACTTTCAAAACTGTCTATTTTGAAATTTTGAAAATGCCCTGAGGGAATTAAAATGTAGCTAATTTATCATGGTTTGTATCTTTATCTGTAGCAAGTTTTGATGAAATCTGGCATTACCATTGAAATTTCCAGCGCGCAATACCCTTTGTGTCCAAAAATCATCAAAAACGAGTGTGTGGTTTGTTGAGATAGCACCTACGGTTTTCTTGTACAATTTTGGTGGCGCAGCGGAAAACTTTGAGGAGCTGCTGAAAACTTCTAAAATCTGGTGGCGCAACCAAAAACCAGTTAGTTTCTTAGAAAATGGAGTAAAATTTGGATAAATCCAGGTGAACCTGATTGATGGCGTCCTAGATTTTTGTAAAGCGTAGGTGCGAACCAACTATTTAAAAGAGATACATTTCCAGAATTTTATATTTGTATTATTATTTCATTTGGATGAAGTTGATTGCCGAAGATCTATAGCTGTTATACTGGTAAGTTGAACAGTCGCAGTGAAGACTTGCTTTACGATGCTGAGTCTGGCGTCGGGCTGTTATATGAACAGTGATGTAAATTGGTGACATAGCTAGGTTTGGATGGCTTAAAGGTTTTCATGTTTCGAAGTGTATAGTCACGTGACCTTTTTTAGCCAATCAAATTGCACCTCTGTTTTTTTAACCAATCAGATTTGAGCTATTTTGAATAAAAAGTATAAAAGGGAAAATTTTCTCCATTTGATTCATTTTTCTGATTTACAGCGTTTGGACAGTTGATCAAAGTGAGAACCTTCGTTGTTTGCTGTCGTTGGATGAGCTCGTTTACAAACAGAATAGATGACTAAATAAGCTCATAACGAATTTTGTAATATGATTTCCTCAACTTAATTCCTCAATTGAATCTTTAATTTAGTCAAAGGTGATCGTGATTCCCGTGCTTAATGTTTAAAGAGTCCATATTGTTTCCTGTATATAACTTGTTCATTATTTATGAGTACTTTGATCCATCTGGATTCAATTTTAGGAGAATGGTTACGACGTGCTCTGTTTGTGGAAAAAAGCTATCGTCACTCCGTAACCTGAAACGGCATGTGGAAGCGGTTCACAACAAGCTGAGATTTCCATGTGAGCAGTGTGGACAGGTTTTGTCGAGGCGTGATGTTCTTCAGAGACACATGAAGACTCATATACGAGAATCACCTGATGAGGAACCTCCTATCAAGAAAATGGTAGTGCAACCTGTACTGACAGATAGTGGCGATAAGGTTGTGCTGCAAATGAAAGAAGTGAATCCAATATCAGCAGCGTCAACGTATCATGATGGAATGTGTTCGGTGGAAACGCAACATAGCAATGCTTCGGTTATGATTCCTGACAGTGAAGACGAACCTATCAAAGTTCCACCTCCACAGTATCATATTATACCTCTTACACAATCACTCCATGGTTGGCTGCGTGGATACCAGATAAAACCAGATATCTCTGTCGGCGACGCTCATGTTTTCTTTAGTGAATGTCGTAGCCAATTAATACAACTCCTGTCACGTGAGTGTGAACGTATGATTGGACTAAAGTTTTGGCTTTGTATGCGGATACGCCTTTACAGAACGACAGCCCCAGAAGAAAAAATTGAGACGCACTTCTGCTGTAAAGCTAGAGCTGTACAGTTGGGATCGGAGCTCCAACAGGAAGTTCTTGCTGCTGAACAAGAAGTTTACAAAAACTTGGATGTGTTTATACAGCTAGGATCAGATTGGGCAGTGGATAATGTACAACATTTGGATATTCACGTTGCTGCTCATCAACCATTGAAAGGCAGTTCGTATCAAAGCTCCCGCGATGGATTGAAGCGAAAAAAGCTGTCATAAACGTTAAAAATAATGATCATAAATGCTTCCTCTGGGCTGTTTTATCTGCGTTGCGTCCGATATCGCGAAAGCGGCATGCAAACTGTGTTAACAATTACTTTGCTTTTCAAAACGATTTGAAGGTGGACGGTATAGACATGCCAATGACTGTCAAATCTATCCCTAGATTTGAAGAACTGAACAACATTTCCGTTAATGTGTTCGGAACGGAAGCGAACATTATCATACCATTGTATATTTCAAAGCGACACGACAGTAAGCACATAGACTTAGTTTTATACAAGGGTCACTATTGTTGGATAAAGCATTTGGATCGAATGCTTGGTGATCAACGCAAAAATGAACACAAGAAACACTTTTGTCGCAGATGCCTGTTGCCACAATACAGTGAAAACAAATTAAAGGAACACCTGGAACGATATCTTCGAAATCGGCCGGCTAAAGCTATCATGCCAGTTGAAGAAACCATCACGTTCAGGAATCATCACAGAGCTTTGAGAGCTCCGGTTGTGATCTATGCGGACTTCGAATGTCTGACCGAGAAGGTGTCAACCTGTCAACCAGAAAATTCAGTGTCGTATACGATGCCCTACCAGCTGCATTCGCCTTGTGGATTTGGACTCATCACAGTTCAGCAATGTTGTGGAATAAAAACTCGGATGCTTGGCGAACCTATTATACACAGAGGTCAGGACTGTGTTTGGCAATTTCTTAAGACAATAATTGACACTGCTAACGGTATTACGGACAAGCTAAACAATCCTGCTCAGCTCAAACTAAGTGATGATCAAGAAATATCTTATCAGACATCTACCGACTGCAGTCTATGCGGAAAGCGATTACATTCGGATAAAGTACGAGATCACTGCCATATCTGTGGTACCTACCGGGGTCCAGCACAAAACAAGTGCAATCAACTTCATCGCCTAAATAGAGATATTACGGTGGTATTTCACAACCTTCGACGTTATGATGGACATCTTATAATTGGTAAAGTATTGGTAAAGTTTGTCAAGAAAAGAATCTAAAAATGAATGTGGTGGCTAAAGGCATGGAAGACTACCTCAGTTTCTCATTGAAAAAAGCGCAATCTTGTATGAATGTAAGTGATGAAGAGACGGAAGAAGCCAAGCTGATTGGTGAATATGGAGGGCAATCATCTTCATGGCGTATTCGGTTCATTGAGAGTTGTCAATTCTTGATGGCACCTCTGGATGCATTGGTTAAGAATCTACAGTCACACCAACTATCAATTATGTCAGCCAACATCACAGATGCCACTAAATTACAGTTGTTGATTCGAAAAGGTGTATATCCATACAGCTACATGGACTCTTGGAGCAGATTCAGTGAAACCCGGCTGCCTGCAAGGGCTGCCTTTTATAATCATCTGAAAAAGGAGAATATTACGGACTCCGACTATGAGCATGCTTGCAATGTGTGGAAACATTTTAGTCTGTCTAATTTAGGTGCTTATCATGACTTATATTTGATGGCTGATGTTCTTCTGCTAGCTGATGTCTTTGAAAATTTTCGAACTTTCTGTCTGGAGCATTATGGTTTAGATCCCATTCACTACATTACATTACCAAGTTTTGGATGGGATGCTTGCCTTAAGCTGACAGATGTTAAGTTGGAACTTCTCAAAGATATCAATCAGTATATGTTTTTTGAAGAGGGAATCCGTGGAGGTGTAGCGATGATATCTCATCGATATGCCAAAGCTAATAATCCCTATTTAGACAAGTTTGATAATAATTTGCCTACTTCATATATTGTATATTTGGATGCAAATAATTTGTACGGATGGGCAATGAGTCAAAAATTGCCTTATTCTAAATTTCGTTGGCTTTCGCATGCCGAAATCATCAAAATTGATTGGACCACAGTAGATGTGGACGGCGAGGAGGGGTATGTTTTGGAAGTTGACTTGGGGTACCCAAAACAGTTGCATGATTCGCACAACACCTATCCTTTGGCTCCAGAAAAGTTATGTGTAACAGATGATATGCTGTCGCCATATTGTAATCGCTTGCAAACGCAGTTTGGTATTAAGACTGGTATAGTACACAAGCTCATACCCAACCTGTCAAACAAACAAAAGTATATTATTCACTTTCGTACACTCAAACTATATTTATCGTTGGGCTTAAAACTAGAGCATGTGCATCGTGTCCTGGCATTTCGTCAGTCAGCCTGGATGCATAAATATATCAGCCTTAATACTGACATGCGAAAAAATGCTAACTCAGATTTTGAAAAAAATCTGTTTAAGCTTCTTAACAATGCTGTTTTTGGTAAAACAATGGAAAATGTGCGTCGCTATTTAAATGTTGAATTGGTGCATGAGCAGTCTCGATTCCGCAAACTCGTCTCCAGTCCTCGTTTTGAGCGGGCAACTGCTTTTAGTGAGGACTTGGTTGCGGTTTGTACAAATCGAGCGACAGTCGAACTCAATAAACCCATTTACGTGGGCTGCTTGACTTGTCAAAATTGCTTATGTATGATTTTCATTATAATTATATGGTTTGTAAATATGGAGATGCTGTTAAACTGTTGTTTACGGATACTGATAGTTTATGTTATTGGATTAGGTGTAATGATGTTTACAGTGATTTTAGTAGTGATGTAGATTTGTTTGATTTTAGTGACTACCCAAAGGATCATCCTTTGTATTCTTCCAAAAATAAAAAGGTGATTGGTAAAATGAAGGATGAGACTTCGGGTAGCCCAATTTCAGAATTTTGTGGTTTGCGTGCTAAGATGTACAGTTTTGTATGTGCTGGTGTTGAAAATAAGCGAGCCAAAGGCGTTAAAAAATGTGTTGTAAAATCAGTTATTTGTCATAATGATTTTGTACAATGTCTGTTTGATAAAAGCCTTCGCAGGGATGTAATGGATATGATCAGAAGCAATAAGCATCAAATTTATTCAATTAAATCCAATAAAATTAGCTTATCAGCTTTTGATGATAAACGTTACATTCTTGACGATGGAATGGGGCCAGTATAAAATGCAGACGCAGACGCAGACGCAGACCTGCAGACTTAGCAGACCCACGCAGACGCAGACTCGGGTATAAAACGCAGACCCAAAAGCAGACTCGGGTATAAAATGCAGACTTCACAACAGACGCAGACTTTGGTATAAAATGCAGACTTGCAGACCTGGGTATAAAAAGCAGACTGTGGTATAAAATGCAGACTTTTGAGCAGACTTGCAGACTCGGATATAAAAAGCAGACTCGGGTATAAAATGCAGACTTTTGAGCAGACTTGCAGACCTGGGTATAAAAAGCAGTCTTACGTATATATCATTGGAAAAACTCCAGAGCGGTGAACGCCTACGTATCTTTGGGATTGCTGCCGTCTCTTGCCAACTCAGGAGGAGGTCCGACCGGGCCAATTGAGGATCGCCAGGTGTCCAAAAGCAACAACACCTTTATGTATACAATATAGGCATTTAAGCTCATATAAGATGCAGACTTGCATGCAGGCTGATTTAAAAGCGCACTCCCCAGCTCTACTTTTGACTTTTCCACCAGCAACTTTAAAATTTAGAATGGGGTCATGGGTAGCCCATTCATGATTGTCCGTTTGTTCATTTCTGTAGTCGGTTTGTCCGTTTTAAAATATAGTCATACTTTTGCTGTTTGGTCGCTTGTGGCTTTGTCCGTTCGGAGGGTTGATTCATACTTTTGCTGTTTGCTGTGTTGCTGTTGTCCGTTTGTTCGTAAGGGCTGTCCGCTTGGACTTGAGCAATGTTTAAATTTTCCGTACTTGTCTGCACGCAACAGCCCATCAGAAATGAGTAGCATTATATACCACGTCCTTGGTTAAATTGACGTTTATATAAGAATTTTGAATGTGTTTTAATATTTAATAGCTAAACATGGTCATATTGTTAGCATAAATTGTAAACTTTGAAAAGTATCCGGGTTTCAGACTCTGCAAAGTGTTTAAGAGAGCAAAATTTAATAAATGCTGTGCAAATCAGCATAAACAGAAAATGTCAGGTGACTCGAAAACATAAACAGCAATCTAGCAACACACCTAAAGCTAAATGGTGTGTTAAAACAAAAAGAAACAGGCACCATCCATACGGACAAACGGGCAATCAGTACATAACAGGAGTATGAACCACTCTGTGTTTTTTATAAACGGACAACCAGGCAAAACGACAAACAGCCCATACTGCATAATTATACACCAAAATCTGCAAAACCTATACGCATACATTTTATACCGGAGCCTGCTTAATTGCAGACTAGCCTACATTTTATAGCCAAGTCTGCATTTTTAGATCAGGGTCTGCAAAGTACGTAAGTTTGCTCAAAACTCTGCATTTTATACCCACGTGCTTTTTATACTCCGGTCTAAGATGTAGAAGTAGTAGAAGAGTATAAGTTCTAGCTTAAGACTCATAGGTTAAGTTAAGGTTAAGTTGGCACGAGAAATTAATGTAAGAATAGCTAGCTAATAATGGGTAATATATAAATTGAGAATTCGTTTGTCGGCGTATACATTTTAATATTCGAGCCTACAGCCGCAGTATATATGAAAGAACCAAAAGAGACTATCCGAGACTGTTTTATATTTCCCCGAGTCTGCAAAGCTGCACTAAAGTGCATTTTATACCGGAGTCTGCAAGTTTGGACTAAAGTCTGCATTTTATACCCAGGTCTGCATTTTATACCCAAGTCTGCAAGTCTGCACTAAAGTCTGCTTTTTATACCCGAGTCTGCAAGTCTGCGATGAAGTCTGCTTTTTATACCCGAGTCTGCAAGTCTGCGATGAAGTCTGCTTTTTATACCCGACTCTGCAAGTCTGCAAAGAAGTCTGCATTTTATACCTTTAGTAAAGTCTGCGTCTGCTTTTTATACCCGAGTCTGCGTCTGCACTAAAGTCTGCGTTTTATACCCCAGTCTGCTGGTCTGCGTCTGCGTCTGCGTCTGCGTTTTATACTGGCCCGATGGAATGTCTTCATATGCATATGGTCATTATGCTATTGTGTAATTTGTTGTGGTAAATAAAGAAATGTTAGAAGTTTGGTGTTCTTTATAATAGGTAAATTTGTTAAGTTAGGTAGGTAGAACAATTTTATTTCTGGATTGTAACATTGTTAAGACTACATACAGTCTAATAAGTCTTCGATATATGAAGTTAGCTGATAACATATGCGAAGTTAGCTGATAACATATGCGAGATTGCAAAATTACAAAGAGACCTTGTATAGAATGTAGGGTTGCTCTTGTAATGAAAGACCGGATTTGAGTCGTAAATAAGGTGAACTCAGGGAAAGACGAGTCCCTCCATGAATAGTGTTGTCACCGAGAAACAGATTTGATTGGATTGGAAATTTGCTGTTTATTAGCTGTAGATCACCCTGAACTTAACTTACAGAAACTTTCTTAAAAGATACTAAATCTTTTCCAGTGAATTAAACTTCGTCAGATTGATTGCAAAACTAGTTTTCTATAAGTGTTTGAGTTATAAAATTCTAAATAATGTATCCTAAGCCGAAAATAGTATCAGTTCAATTTATCGATAATCAATAGAGATCAATAATCTGATTGAGATGAACTATAAAATATATTTAGCGAGAGGTTTAAACATAGAAGTCACCTATCTATTAACTTTATGATTCAACAATGCAAACAGTTCATACAAATAAGGATAAACACATGTTATTGTGTCCGCAATCGTGCCCGCAATTTTGCCCGCAATTTGTCGGCAGAACCGGCATTTTTCTTACTACTCATAATTATCTGAAATTCTTCAAACGCTTTGTACAACGTCCTTAACTTTTCAGATCAAAGGGAAATGTCGACCACAATGCTGAGATGCATCATTACTTATATATATACGTCTTTGACACTAACTTCTTTTGATCAGTTACCGAGGAACCAGTGATTTCAAGTGGCGAAAGGCAGCAGCCCGGGATTGTCGAAGGCTTCTTGTGTTGCTACAATGACATTATCCACGCTCTTGTCGTAGCAGGGATGAAGCTGCCGGCGTGGTGGCTGGTGCCTGATCGTGGCACCGCTCTGGACACGGGGGTTAGCATACTTCTTGTTCGGCGTCCTTCAGTCTGCGCAGGAGGAAGCAGACTTTTCAGCGAAGGTATATTGATATATATATATATATATATATATATATATATATATATATATATATATATATATAGCGAACGCTGTGTAAGGGATGATATACTGAGAGTTCCCCAGTTTGGTTACGCAACTTGATAACATCCACGTCAAACCCACAAATTCGCGAGGCTTTTCTGTTGATTGACTCAAGGGCACTCATGGCGTACAGTGGGGCATTAGTGCATAGTGGCAAACAGTAATCCATCTTTGACAATATCTCACGGTGGCGCTTCAGCACTGCAAAAAGCCGCCCAGCTGACCCAGCATTATTCATAATGTGAGCAGTCCCACGAGAGAGAGTCTAACTAGGCAAGCCCAAGCAATTTACAAACTGAGGTTTACTGTAAACAATAGTTCTGTAAACGGGTTGTATGTTCCTTTGACTTGTATATACAGTCAGAGACGCTGCACAAAGCGTAGGAACTTTTTCAGATATTTGTGCAAGAAACAACACTCACCATACGTAATTGATTCAACCAGATAAAAATGAATAGTTACAAAAGTTTTGAAATCCTAAAATTTTAAATTTTTGAATCCCCTGAGCATCCTAGTAAAATATGATACCTTTGAAACAGCCAGTAACTACCAAACCAGTCAATTCTGTTTGGGGATATTGGGGAAAAGATATATATGTATCAACAAACAAGCCTTCTCCAGCCCTGCTAAAAGCTAAAATCTATACATGGCAACCATAATTACGTATGCAACAAAGAGACAGTGAACAAAACTGTTGCTCATCTCCTTCAAAGGGGAGAACGAATTAGTTATATAATGCGTCAGATTGGCTACAGGAGGAACTAGGCTCAGTCAGAGGTCTTCGGTCTTCCTGAGTGTAAAGGGTTGAAACAGGCTTTAAGTTAAAAACAACAATCAAAACAATAACAGTTTCCATTCATCATGAGAGAAAAGAAGGAATCAGTCAAACGAAGCTGTAATTGAAACTGCAGAGGCAGAAACTGGGCGAAAGGTAGGAAAATTGCGTATTTAATATCTACATTATATTATGTATATACCATTTCATAAAGCTTCAGTAAAAAACCCTACGGTCCCAGCAAGGGTTTGATAACTATGTAATGTATATGAAGTGGAAAAGCTGAGACTAGTACTAAAATTCTACGAGCGAAGATGAGATCTGAATCAGAAGTAATGATGATTCGGTTTAGATTAGATACGATTTCCTTCAAACAAAATGATTTTGTTGCAAAGTGTTTGAAAAATAAAGAGATATACGCATGTAGGTGTTCAAGAAATAACCGAATTCCTTCAAAATTCGACTTGTCACTTAACCAAACTAGGATGCGTAATAGTTCGTAATGAGCAATGCGTATATAATTTCTACCCCCGTTGAGATCCATCCCATTCTTGGAAAATACTCTACGTCTAATCGCTTAAACTTATCTCAAAATACGCAATTTCGTCACAGTTTCTGTTACAATATAGACACACAAGTGTAGTTGCGTACCCGCCTGAGTCCGAATTATCCCACAAAGATGGTGATTGGTTGCATCAGGCATCACAAAGCAGCGGCCACCAACCAAAAGTGAACAAGTATATACTACCTAGCGCTTCTACCAAATGAAAGAACAAACGAAACTAAGATTATCATTACAGCACCTCCGACCTGAAAAATTCGGGCCTGAGGTGGGGAACGAACCCACAACCTTTGGCTGTCTAGACCAACGCTATACCGATTGAGCCACCCAGGCACAATCGAACCAAGCTTAAGTTGGAATTCGTTCCCAAACTGTAGTGACATTTTGGAAGACGCTTTCGCGCCAGCCCACACAGTCTGATGGGAACAAACCTCGACCGTTTCAAACCGTAATGGGCAAGACAAATGAAAGAACAAACGAAACTAAGATTGAAATGAAAATGAAAGAACAAACGAAAAGGCTGTTGGATCAAGAAGGCCAAGTTGGAGAGTCTAGCCGGGAATTGAATCACGGCCCATCCGATCTTGAATCAGACGTACTAACCCCTCTCCAACACGGCTGAACCATTTGCTGAACAACCAAATCAGGCTTAAATTATCTGTAGAACAAGTGCGACGGCCCTTGAGCTTGCTATTCCTCCACTTTGCTTCTACTTACGTGGGTTCACGTAGTGAAAGTCATGTACCTTGGTACACGAATTCCGACAAAACTTGATGAGACTGTGCCTCCGTAAGCTCAGTCGGCAGCGAGTTGCCTAGTGCGCAAAAAGTGGTGGAGGTGGTACATGACTTTTTCTTTCTCATTTAAAGAATCTTTCCTATGCCTGCTTCCCTTACAACAAAGACGTCTCTGAAACTATCAACATGAGGATGGACCATATGTCTAAATGGACCTACCATCAGGCGATGTCGCGATTAAGCACAACAAGGGTGCTGACACAAAAACAGGATTAACAGTACTACCTTGTGCTGCTTAACTGGACCAAAACAAAAATTCTAATGCGATGACGACATCCTATTCTGGCTACACCTGAAATAGACCGCCAGCTAATTATATAGGTATGTATGCAGAGTAGTAAACACTTTAAATCAAAATTATATATACGAACTGCAAGTCTTGCCTTGCACCGTTACGTATGCACGGTAGCAAAGAAAACAAAAATAGCTGGCGGCGCTAAACAATTGCAGTAAACAAAGACTCCCTGGCAAAACAACGCTAAAAATTACCGTGCATTTAGTTGTACGAATATATATAATATATATATATATATATATATATATATATATATATATATATATATATATTCGTACATACGTAAGAATACACTCAGGGGCCCTACACTGAGCGTTAGTTGTAAGCTAAAGATAATTGAACCTGGCTTCAATGTAACGGCCACGCAGGACTGGAAAATATCTTTCCATACAAATTCATTATGTAATTACATAACATATACTCAACTGACGCAGATTAACTCATTGAATTTAACGCTTACAATACAGGAACGCAGAGAGGCTAACAGAAATGCAGCTACAGGGATCGCAGTTATTATCCAGGTTTACAGAATGAAATTGCTGAAACCCCTTGACGAGCCTATAAGCTAGTTACACCTTCTTATGTACGTATTACACAATTACAGAATTGTCAGAATTTACAAAATAAATAATTGCGAAAGCCAAAAAAACCGAATCTGGCTATATTCGATTCGAAAGATTAGATATTCCGGTTTATGCCATATTGACCAATTTCATTTTAAATAAACTTACACAGAGATCAGAATGTTTGTTTTAGTTAGCAACCTACACATATCACCAAAATATTACGTAACGAGATCACACATTTGATAGTAGGGTATCCGGAATTTGATTTCAAACGGATTTCAAAGCTGAACGAAGCTGATTCCAAAACCAGCAACACTAACCTTTCGGTATGAAGGAAACCAATTTAGTCACCTCATCACCTACTCAAGATTCTGCTAAATTTAGTTCATACGTTTGTCGGGTCTTGACTCGATTACCCCCACCGCTCAAAATCCTTAAAACTTGACCGATTGGGCTAAAATTTGGTATAGGTATATGTTTTCGACCACGCTGAGTTAAAATCTAGCAAAATTTTTCGATTTCGCGAAATTAGATTTTACGATTCGCAAGGGGGACTTAAGGGAACCCAAAATATTTTTCTCATCGATTTTCCTGAAAAGTTGTATTAGTTATGTATATATATGCGGGTTTTCAGGGTCGCAGAGCAAGAATCGGAAGTCTGTTTTTCAATTTAGCTCTTCGTTAGCTCAGCATAAGTTTGCCTTAAGCTTACAACTTTAGCTTATACCGAGCTGACGAAACGTTGAATCGAAAAAAGAACTTCAGATTCGTGTTCTGAGGCTCTGCAAACACCTGTACACTTTTCAGAAAAATCGAAGATAAAATATTTTCGGGTTCCCTTGCTCCCCCTTTGGGAATCGAAAAAGTCTAATTCTGCGAAATCGAAAAATTTTGCTATATTTGAACTCAACGTCGAAAACATACCCACACCACATTTTAGTTCATTCGGTCAAGTTTTATGGAATTTGAGTGGTGGTGGTGGTGGTGGTCAGACATGTGCAGGAGGGGAAGTTCTGGGGGGAGTGAGCTCCAGGTCTGGGGGGGGGGTGAGCCTCCCCAGCACATGTATGGTGGTGGTGGGGTATATCGAGACCCCATTTGTCAATGAAGTCCAATATCAGGTTGATGCTTATATATCTAACGGGAATGAGAAGACTTAAGGAAGCCAAAAATTAAATAAACAGCAACAGCCTCAACCCAAGGGACTAAGAGTTTAGCAAAAAACAGACCTAGTGCCAAAAAATTGCAAACATTTTGCAAACAAAAATTCACGTCAAAGAGTAAGAAAATCCATTGGCATGCTACAAAAACAAATATCTGAGGCAAAAGTTTGAATGAAAAGCACAGCGGGAACGCTAATGAAAAAGTAATAGAAGTGTCAAGGTTACGTTTACGCAACCAAAGCCAGATTGCAAACGCAATTTGCATCTGCAAACGCCGGCAATCTGCAAATGCAAAATCTATTGCTGTTGAAGTATTTCGACTTCTGCAAACGTCTTCAATTATTTATCTTTGAGTCAGCTAACCTCCAAGACGGCCACAGTCACACCAGCTTAAAAACCGACGACAGATATCTTGAAATTGGCATAAAAACAATACAGGCTAATTCTGGAAAATTCCAGTATAGTTTCGTAAAAGATGTTGTGAACTAAATAAACACACGTAAGGCAAAAGCAATCAACAAAAGTTTTCAAAACAGATTGCAACAAAGTGACCGCTATACCCTAAGGCGATGACGGCATTGACGTCAAAACCTTAGCAAAAGGCTAAAATGGTTAAATATCGTTAACACATTATAAATTGCTTCAGTTTGTTATTGGCTCGACCTAGCCTTAGACTTTGAA
This sequence comes from Trissonchulus latispiculum, assembly GCA_030248195.1. Lineage (NCBI taxonomy): Eukaryota > Metazoa > Nematoda > Enoplea > Enoplida > Ironidae > Trissonchulus > Trissonchulus latispiculum. The sequence goes on from JASAND010027690.1 coordinate 24,988, forward strand.
ATTAACCTCAAATAGCTTAACCTCAAATAGCCTAAGGTTACCTTGGTTGCCTAAATGTATGGTCAGAAATCTAAAGCAAGCTTGTTATACAGACCGCTATAAATCTGCATTCATTTGGTTAACCATTTTGAATTTTCACAACTTTTCAAATTAAAATTAGCAATGGCACTTTTTGAGAAACCTGAATTTAAATTTGATAACCTGAATTTAAATTTGATAAATTTCTGCAATTCTTTGCCTAAAATTGAACACGTTTGAAGGAAAAAATGAATGGAAAAATCTAGCAAGCTGCTTACTTGCTTGAAAGGAACTTAGCTACGACAATCCCAAGCAATCATTAACCAATTTTTTAAAAATAAAGGACATTTCTAAGTAAGAGGGCCAACAAGTTCCCACCAACTTTCATTTGAATTAACAAATGCTACGACCGCGCACTGAATAAAACTTTCCGAAATATATAGCTTATTTTAGAGTTTTAAAATTATAGTTTGCAAGCTTACTACTCCCAAGCATGAACGGTTCTCAGGCAGATCTTTCTATTTTTGACAGCAGGTTAATAGCAACAACTCTATAATAGCCATGATTACAGTACATTACATAATTCGAAAGCTTTCAAACAGATCCAGATTTTGTTTTTGGAAAGCAACTCTCTATCAATTGTAAGTCGTGACTTTGAACAAATACTCTTATTTAGACGTTAAAAAGAGATAACATATATATGCGTATATACTTTTGAACTCAAATTATTGCGCTATATATGTATATCATCTCTAGAATAACAAATAATTGAAGGCCCTGCCATTATCCGATAATCTTTCCGTAGATTGCAATTGGTGCAACGTTGAATTTAGCAAAATGGGACCACTCGCTCTTTGTGGGGGAACTTTATTGTTTTTCAAACAATAACTAAACAGTCAATCAATCAATCTAAACCCGGGAAGCCTAAAAACTTTACCCTTCACGAGCGCGCAGGAAAGTTCTGTCCTCCCGCAAAAGATATGTAAGCTGTGCGATAAAACTTCGCCAATAATATCAACGGTTTGAAGAGCACTTTTTCGCGCAGGAATAAGTCTATTGTTCTGAATCTACTAAACTAACTAGTTTTATGTTATGTATATAATATATAAAATCCCAAAGGGGGACACCATACTAATACCGATTGCTCACAAATACGTCAGCAGGAAAAGACGGGACAATTTATAATCTTGAAACAGGGAAAGTTGCTAGCTCAAAAAGGAGAACTCTCAGCAAGCCAAGCTTATTATCAACTAACTAGCGACTAGCTATACGTACTATACCATCCAATTTATTATCAGCAATTATGCAATGCAGACACGAAAATGGCTCAGACAACTTGCTTTGCCTAAAGGTCAAATCCCAAAAAAAGGAGCACAAAAAGAAATACATAGCTAGGGAACGGCTTACAGGGTTGGACTTTTGTCCAAATAGCTTTCCAAAAAGCACAAAACGCTTCAATCTGAACCAAGGTTTAGGACTAGCTAAGGCCGTGGGCTAAATTTTAGAGCCGATGGCCTAAAGAATTGTGGCCGTTGAAATCATCTTGCCTAAATTTTTTGATAAAAACTAAGTCAAATTTTATTGATCTTTAAGTGAAAATATTGGTATTTCTAATTTTTAAAGTTTCTGGACTGCGCCAGCAAACTACGTTCTCTATTTGTACTTAATAACAAGTAACAACCATTCAAGTTTTGGTTTCGGCACAATAATGCGAACAACTGCGCACAACCTAAAAACTAGCAAAATTATATATATATAGCCTAAATTTTTTGGGAGATGGCCCAAATATTACGGTCGTTGAGGCCATTTGGCCCAAGGGTCGGCAGCGAAATAAAAACCCTGATCTGAACAGTTAGCTGTTCGGTGAGTTGCTTAATCGTCGCGCGTCTCTGTGCGTTTGCGACTATGACGGCACGCTGATGCTATGCATGACTTTTGTTTAAGACTTTGAAACGATTAAAAATGCTGAACATTACGTTCAGAAGACGCTACAGAGGCACAGTGACTGCGTGTGACAACACGACCGCCAGTGAGACATTCTGGCGCCAATGTAGAGCTTTACCACAGAAACTGAGCGGGAACGAGACAGAAAGAAGGAGGTATAGGAAGGCAGGATGTCTCCCGAAGAAGAAATTCCATTTCAGAATGAGGTAACAGGAGAAACGGACAAGATCCCAAAAACCCCATTACCACAAATTAATAGAATACCAGCAGACTTGGGCTGGGACTCCTTCAGAAAACCCTTTACCATGTATTTACAAACTTCTCCCATGCGATTAGACATGGTTCGTTCGTATATACCATACTCAGAAACACATATATAAAAGTAGGCCTGTTTGAGAAAAAACATAAAAGCATGACTTTAATTAGAATGAAATACTAAAGTGCTCACTTTTAAAAAAAGGAGGCGTAGCTTGCTCAAGGCAAATACCAGAATGCCGTAAGAAAAAGTGCCATATAGACAGTATATATTCCATGTATATAACTACGTACTAAAAAATCAGTATTTCAAATCTAGCTTATTCAATGGAATATATGTACCCCACTGTCCACACAGGTGGTAGAAGATCACCAATAATATTTATATACAACTTAGAAGTTTTTTGCAATTTTAAGCTTGACTGTAGGTTAAAAATTGTTCCATTTTTTAACCATCAGCAAAACAGTTGTTTTTTCAGCATGTTTCGAAAACATTCGCCCCTCTCACGAAACCGGTGCCCTCCCAAACTTGAGGTGAGCCGGCCTTACCCTCCCCCAGAAACCTTGGCATAAACAAGGATCTTCTTAGGTAACCCCCAGGTCCAGATTCCACACAACACCTGACCAAATGAGTTGATATTTGGTATGGGCATATTTTCAACCATGCTGAGTTCAAACATTCGCGTTCTTTCTTAATTTTGGAGTAAATCTCCATACTGGGCTTTTTCCCATGGAAAACTACCGGATAGTTTTCCGCTAATTCTTAAACCTGGCGATTTTATGCATCGAAGAAAATTGAATTTGGCGAAATCGAAAAATTTTGCTATATAACTCAGCATGGTTGAAAACATACCCAGATCAAATTTCAGCTCATTTGGTCAAGTAGTGCTGATTCTGGGCCTGGGTGGAATTTTCCTGAATAGTTTCCTTGACTTGGCACAATCACGGTCGCGGTTGTGCGCTGAGCAAAATCCCTGCTCTCGGGCTCAGAAAATAATGTTTAACAAATAACAGTGAAAAACAATGTTATATGTATGTTTTCGAAAACAACTCGAAATTTCTGTTTAGTTGGACAAAACGAGAAATCAAAATTTTCTGGCTCCGGAGCATATATATATATACATGTGCTTGGTTGTGTTCATCCCCCAGACCTGGAACTCACCCCCAGAATCCGGATTTTTCGGTTTTTTAGCACCGGTTTTGGTAACCGGTTTTGGTTCACCCCCCCCCCAACTTCCCCTCGTTCCCCTCGTGCACATGTCTGCTCCGGAGCTCCGATTTATATATAAAGAACAACCATTATAAATAAATTAAAAATAAATATAACAGAAACCAGCTTTGTGCGCCGAATAGGGAATCTATTCGGCGACTAAAATAATAGAAACCAGCTTCGTCGCCGAATAGGAAATTCCCTGTTTCCGCTCCAATCGCGTTAACTTTAAAGACTATTTCGTGGGGATAAATTATGATAGCGAGATTCATATGGATTATGTGAGTGATAAGTTATAGGTAAGGCGAAAGCTTTCTCAAACACTAAGTTTCACAGACACAACATAAGCTGACATCGACGTGTTATCACGCTCATTAGCATATTCGGTTTTGTATATTTTTGCAGATGTGTGCTCCGTTCTGTTCCTGTCGAGAAATGATGTTGAAATTTATATATACAGGGGCATATCCAGGGGTTCAGGTGTCCGGACCCCCTTTTCGGAAAACGTTTCGAATTTTTAGCTTTTTTGCCAAAATTTGGCCAGGCTCGGACCCCCTCCTTTTTAAAATCCTGGATACGCCCCTTTATATATATATATATATATATATATATATATATACATATATATATATATATATATATATATATATATATATATATATATATATAAATTTTTATTTCTACATCGACATCAATAGAATGCTTGCTTGACAATATATCTTTGGTACCGACCATTCAATAGTAAAACACAGAATCTGGGTTAGTTATGCATTTTTCAACGCCCACGGTAATATGAAACTGAAAGCAAGAGAGACAAGCCAGCATTTGCTTGAGTTAATCGTAGTAGGAACTTTTAGCTTCCTTTCTATATTACTTGTATATATTTAAAGTGCAATTATTAGCTAATACTTATTGGTCCATATTCAAATAAGAGTCAAGTTAATACGAATTAGTTCATATTCAAAATTCGAATCCCCTAGATCAGCTCTGCCTGGACTGTATACGTTCCGGTCCTCACAAATAACCGAAAAACATTTTTAGTTTTTATTCTTTTGACTGGGGCCAAATGGGTTAATTAGAAAAATTTAGTCCAGCTGAATTCCGGCAACCTTCCTCCGTTACAATTTCAACTGGCAAACCTGAAATTAAAGTACACACATAGTGTTAAATCTTGGAAGCCGGTAGACACCTTTCCAGTTTCAACAGAAATATATACGATGGGAGGAATAGAGTGAGAAAAATTGGTGGGGGGGGGGCAGATTACAAAAGACAAATGGACAGGATTAAAGGATTCCAGGAATGGAGGAGGAGAGAACCCTCAGTTATAGGTCTAAGATGAAGAACTGGAATTTCGAGGAAAAAGAGGGGAAAACTGGAGGGAAACGGAAGGAAACAGCAGGGAATCTCTATTTCTATATACCAAAATTAGTTAGTACCTAAACTGAACAGCTTAGCTTGGCTGCCTTACCAATCAACCATCATATAGGGCTGATAAGGACTCTCACAATAACACACACACTGCGGACACACAGGAGCATATAGACAAACAAACACACAGACATATATAAACACTGAAACTTGTATACTGTCTTCTATGCACATACACATATACGGTATCTACAGGACTAAAGCATGCAAAGCAGAACCAGCACTGAAGAGAGAAAGAGCATAAGCTTCAGAGAAAAGCAGGCGCCCCGGTTTAGGCTCTAATCAATAATTTTAAGGCAATAATTCTGGCTGGCTTGGCTTGCTCAGATTCCCCCATCGCACCCTCTCCCTTTGCCTATCACATACAGGCTAACACAGCCTAATATTGTACGTGTTATATACCATTCCTAGCTAACTATTACGTACATACTATATACGTACGTTACGCAACTTAACAGGCACTATATATATACATATAATATATACGCACATTATATACACATTTGTGTGTGTGAAAACATATACACACAACACTAGATACGATATTATATATATACAGCCATCCAGAAATTGCCAACTTTTCCCGTCCCCTCTGCCTGGGCAAAAGGGAAGACAGTTGAGGTTTGTGGCAGAATCTTCAAATAAGCTCCTCTCTTTTTCCCTGTCGTCTGACTGAACCCAAGAAACAGTGAGTCTCTCAACCTGAAACTGGGAAAAAAGTTTCTCTCAAGGCCAATAATAATACTTTTCAATCTATTCTGTCTCCCTGCAGGGGAAACATAAGAGGGACCGTGGCTAATAAAAAAATTGTTTTGGCAGACCAAATCTACAGCAAAAGAATGTATGAAAGTATGACTTAAAGCCGGCATCATTATCACACATACCTAATTAAACTTTGATTTATGTGTCAGCTAGCTCACATGTTACAAGATTCATATACTTGGATGGAATAGAATAAGCTAACCCAGGCCCGCACCCAGGATTTTGAAAAGGGGGGGTCCAAGGTTAAACCGTACGGGGGGTCTGGGGGCGGAGCCCCCCAGAAGTTGAAGAATTTTTGCATTTTTGCCCCAAAACAGTACATTGAACGTTTATTTCTTGCAAAAAGTGAATTATCGCGCCGAAGGCGTGAAAATTTTTTAAAAATAGCTGTTTTTGCCATAAAAATAGCAAACATTTTCCATTTTGTCATCCCAAAAGGGGGGGTCTAGACCCCTTGAACCCCCCCCCCTGGGTGCGGCCTTGAGCTAACCCAATCTTAATGCTTAAAGAAATCATGACTGTGTACGGGATTCTAGAACTAGAATTTATTTTATCCAGCAAAATTAGCCGTTGTTCAAAACATCGTTTTCAGTGTCAGCTCCAAGCCATTTTCCCACCCACGCTGCTTCTTAATCTCATTACGTAAATTTACACACAGAAAACGCACTGTCAAACACTCTCCACAAAAACCCGACTGATTCGTATAAAAAACCTAGAAAACCCATATAAACAAGGGGACACGAGAAGGTGTATAATAAAGAGTGCCGTAGCAAAAAAATTCCAGAGAAGAAACCCTGCATAAAACATGAGGCCAGAATGGCTGGTTTGAGCCAGCCTCAGAAAAACTGGTGGGGTATAGAAAGTGGTCGTGTAGGTGATAATGTGGAATATCCATTTGAGTTGATAGTCACTAACTAGGGGGAAAGAGAGTGCGAGACTCCGAGAGAGAGAGAGAGCTGGCTTCATTTTAACATAAGCCTTTCAGTCAGCCCCCAAGGCTAAGCTGGCCCTAAATAACTCTTATGGACCATTTCAGGAAATTAGAGCTCCCTTCCTTCATGCGCCCCTCCGGTAGACCAGAAAAACCAGAATGGAAGAGAACCACTTAGTCTCACCCAAACTCTCTCACTCTCTCTCTCGTCTAGGAAAACATTAGCTCAATCACCAACCAGTAGAGACACAGACATGAACCAATACCTAAGTCGCAGTCAACAAAAACAACTGTCGAATTGAAATGAAAAATTAGAAAACAGGGATAACAAAAATACTGTAGAATGGGTCCACTTTCGCACTGAAAAATCCATCATAGAAATCTGAACCACCATTAGCTCAATCACTCGATAAGACAGAGACGTGAAGGAAAAATCAAACCCGTCGCTAAGCACCAAGAAAAACTATCAAAAAAGATTTTCTTATCAGAGTTGAAAAATCAAAATTAGGGATCACAAAAATACTGTAGCATAAGTTTTCGCATGGGGACTTTATTACAACACTCTGAAGTCGGAACTACCACTGCAAAAATGCCACTTTCTTCAGCTTTTACCTCTTCACAATTAGAGTCATTGTTAAGGACAAGCAATATTATGTCATAGCCAGCCACATATTATGTAAGCATACTCCTGCCAATTTCTGTACCACTGGCCAACTTTTCATGTCATGTCTCCTCAAGTATAATTGACGGCTGTGACAGCATAAAAATACCTGACAATAAAATTTACCTACCTGTCACACACAACGTACTAATGCACTTTAAATGCAGGTAATGTAGAAAGGAAGTTCTAACGACCTACTACCACCATTCACTCAGGCTTCCATCCCTTTTAGCTTTGTATTATATACCATGACGTTGAAAATGCAAAATGTGAGGAGTAGGTAACTGTATTGCCGTGCTTAAATTGCCTGGAGCACTGTAATAGGGAGCTCCGGAACGGAACGGTGCCAATGTCAATAGAAAACTTTGAAACTCACAAAATTTTGCCTGATATATATATCAAAATTATGTATTTTTACAACTTTCCATCAACCACTTTAGTAAAGTTAAAGCAGACAGCCTCTACGCAAAACTTGCTTGCGTAATTTATATTTGCGGAGGTCCGGCCAGCCAAGCCGGCACATCACTAAATCATCCGTTTCGCGGTAAAAATGTGAAAATCTAAGGAATAGCAGGGGAAACTTACAAACTCAATCCGACACCGATCCCAGCAGTGTCTGGAAACTGCTAGGGATCAAGCCTACAACGTTCTCGTTAACTAGTATACTACAATTATTTACCGATTAAACTCATAGTTACAATATTTTCGCTTAGCTTTAAGCATCCTAACGTTAAATCAAATGAAAGGATGTGTAGAGACATGGCCGAACACCAAGATAGAACGATCAATGAATTCACTTTGCCCAGCAACCTGCACATGCAAAGCTGTAGTCATTTAACTAGCTTCATCCAGAACTGCATATAGACAGCCTAAATCAAAATTCCAGCTCTAATCGTCGGATGCAAAATTCCGGCTTTTCAGGAATGCACTCGACATAAATCACATTTCTATGGTTAATTAATCAATGGTAAAGCGGTAACCATTTTTCAGTGGTTCGACTATCAGAAAACTGTTTAGTTGCACGAATTCGGGGTCTTTCCCTTCCCTTTCCCATTCCCTAGCTTAGCTCGCAAACTAGACAGTCTGCCTCTTCGCCGAGATGTTGCTGGTCTGTGTCAATTGCACAGGCTTGTACACGACACGGCCCCAAAATTGCTATCACACCATATAAAGCCGAAACCTATTCGGAAAGCTCGACCAACCCGATCCAGTGAACTGTCCATGGGAGCTCTCCAACTGCACAAATCCAGAACTGCGGCTCATCAAAGATCATTTCTTCCTAGCCTCTTGCGTAAACTGGAACAGTTTGAGCGACGAAATTGTCTTTCTCACGAACAACTTTCATTTTAAGAAGGCCATGGTTCGAAGCCTGCGGAAGGATGCCGAGATACCGACGAGCCGGTCCTAGATTAAAGAAGTTAAATAAGTACAAAATGTCATTCGCTTAGACTACAACACCCGTTAGGCTCTGACTCCTCTGGAAAGATTTCCACCGAAGTAAAAGTTCGAGTATATACGTACTCTCCTGGATTGTGAAAAGGTAACTACCTTAGACAATGGCTTGTCATGTCTTGTACATGTATGTTTAGGCATAAACTTACGCCACGGTGAATAAACACGGCAAGCTACTGTCCTGATTAAGATTTTTAAAGTTAATCGACAACGCTAACTCTGAGAACAAGGATTAGTTTACTTATCAAAACAGTATTTTACTTTACTAGGGTCAATATCAAAAAGACAAATGACACAAAATTACAGACAGTAAGAACTGACCACATTTTTCAGGGTAAAAATTAAATTCACTGAAATGTCTAGATTACGAAATTTCGCGTTAGGAAAATGTCTTAACAGTTGTTATCCATTATACTAACAGTCATCCATTATACTGATTTCATGAGGACATAGACAACAAAGTAAAACGAAAACAGACAGTATACGTATATGACAACAGAAACAGTTAAAGGTACAAAGCGCAGACAACAAAATTCAGAGTTAAAGCTAAAGTCTTTCCATGGCTTCTAGCATGATGACGCTGTTTCCACGAACCACAACCATACCAATCTTCACCTCTTCACCTGAAAAATTAAAATACGTATGTTTCATAAACTAAAAAAAACGACAAAGCGGCTGATTAAATACGATGTATGTATATATAATTTCAGTATAAACTAAGCATTCCCAGACCAATCACAAAACTTTAAAAACAGATTTGTGGTTTTCGGCTGAAAAAAGGATATATACTAATATAAACACAAAAACTAAAATGCTCCTAGCGAGCAAGGAAAGGAATATGCGTCAACATGGAGCATGTAACAGGCGGATCTTTTGCGCTTTTTCTCGCCAGCCCTAACTTTTGATTTTTTTGACCAATAACTTTAAAATTTGGTGTAGGTGCATACTGGAGGCTGAATGAATTCAAAAATTTAAAAAAATTTAAAATTTTAGTTTGGTATGGGGCGACCAAGGGGAACCAAAAAATTTTTTGAAAAAACTTTTGGTGAAAACTTGCATACAGGGGTTTTCTCTGTCGCTGAGTACGAATCTGAAATCCGATTTTCGTTAGCTCAGTATATATAAGCTTACATGTTAAGCTTATAACTTTAGCTTATACTGAGCTAACGAAAAACTGAATCGAAAAACGGATTTCAGAGTCGTGCTCAGCACCCCAGAAAACCCCTGTATGCAGTTTTCAGTAAATTGTTTTAAAAAAAGTTTTTGGTTCCCCTTGCAACTCCTTACCAAACTAAAATTTTTAATTTTTTAAATTTTTTTAAAAATTTAAAAATGTTTTAATTTTTGAATTCATCAACCTCCAGTATGCACCCACACCAAATTTCAAAGTTATTGGTCAAAAAAATCAAAAGTTAGGGCTGGGGGAAAAGAGCAAAAGATTCTAAAAGGCTAATATATATTTTAGAATTTAGAATTTAGTTTAGAATAAGACAAGCACGTAAAATGCTAATATGAGTATATATGGTGAGGTTGGAAAGTGCAGAAGACACGTTTGTACACGCACAAATATGAGTGCATGCCAAGTAGACACAGTGTAGGAATATTTATTCCAAAGATTCAGGCTGACTCATTGCACATTTTATATAAGTGAGAGAGATACAGTCAATCAAAACAGTCTACGGATCCGAGAGGATACAATGAAATCCAAATAAGATGATAATCAAAACGCAGACACCCAGAGTCAGGTTGGTCTGACTCCGGGTGTCTGCGTTTTGATTATCATCTTATTTGCACATTTTATATATAGTCATTCCTACGAATGGAAAGTGCATAATGTTGATTTCAACAAAACACTGCACAAAAGGAGCCCATAACCTTATCAATTATGTTCAAAAATCAAATTTACGCAGTCAGTGGTTTTTCTACTGGAGTGAAGGGGCGGGAAGGCGCAGAGGCGTCCCCTATCTTTCAGATCGCCAATCGACCCCTGCCCCACCCGGTACCAAGAACAGGTCCCGCCACACCCCCCCCCAAGCCCTTTTCAGGCTCCCTCCACACACATTGAAAGAAATTGCCGATTTTAAATGATTGTTGGCCAGTTTCCAAAATTGATTTTGGTGCTCAAACTGAACATTATAACTTATTAGTTGAGTCATCGTGTCATATGATGCTAAATTCGCTCAGAAAGCCGAAATCCGAAGAAAGAAAGAAAATTCAAATTTTTTTCGGCTCCGCCAGAGGTTTTTACTCTTTTTCCATTTTAAATATATACTAAATCTGCCTATTTTGCATTAAAAATTAACTTTACAGTGCATGCTAGAAAAATCGTATGAAGGAGAATACATATACGTAATACGTACCCATTTTCGTATGCTCAGTGGTTTCATCAATTACGAGATTCATGAATGGATCAAATCCGCGCAAAATTCCAGAAACTGAGCGTCCACCATTCAGCTTGAGTTGAACCTTCTTGTCCATGTACTTTTTCAGTTCCGGAGGATGAGTTTTGCTCATGATTGAATTTTCACAAAATTCTCAGTTGTATAATTACAAAACTATAAAAGCCATAGAGAAGTACGTAATGAAAAACGTCTGCCTGCAGTCACTAAGGCAACACCTTAGTCCGAAACAGGAGACACTAGAGAGCCAATGGGCGCGGTAGATATATATATAGATGAAAATGTGAAAAAATTTATAGATCAAAACTATAAAAGCCAGGGTCAATTTTTCGCGCCTGCGGCGCGACTATCCCCCCCCCTAGTTGGGTGAGGTGAACCCCAAAAATTTTTGCGGGTGGTTTGGAAAAATGGACGGAGGGATTACCCCCCTCCCAAACCTCACCCTAACTACACATATATATGCATAAACATGTGCTCCTCGTGCGGGGTCTCAAAGCGGGCAAACTGCTGGGCTTATTCTACTGGGGGGGGGGCGGGGGGCCCCCTCCATAAACACCCTTCCCCCCCCAAAAATCGTTCCCCCCCCCCAAAAGTGGGTGCCCCTATTGGTACCAACTTTTGCCCTGAAAAAATCGCTCAGAAGGCCAAATTTTCAAAAATTTTCCGGCTTCGCCGGAGATTTTTAGTCGATTTTTGCCTATTTAAGCACTAAATCCGCTTATTTTTGGCAATTGCTATAAAAATAGCGCAATTTTTAGCATGTTTTTTGAAAAATTTTCGCCCCCCCAAAAATGACTCGCCCCCCGAGGGCCCCCCCAAGAAAAAATCCCTAGAATAAGCCCAGAACTGTGGCCTGGTACACCTATGCCTACGCCCTAACGTCTCTTCCAAAATTTGGTTGGACCAAGAAATTACCAAAAATGACGAGAGAGAAAGCATAGGTGCGGCCTAGTCAAAAAGTGGGGTTCGAAAAAAAGTAGAGAGCGGGTCTGGCAAAAAAGAGAGAGGGGGCATCAAAAAAACTATTTGGGGGAGGGGTAAGAACTCAATTTTTAGTTATTTGTAGCGATTTTTCAGGTAATTAAGCGAATTTTGGCAATTTTTCGCTACTTTTCCCTAATTTGCTGAAAAATTTCGAAATCTTGGCTTAGGTAGGAGCTTGAAAATTTTTAGGGCGGGGAGGTCGACCGAAGGCCGAATTGGGGGGAAGGGTTGGAATGGAAACATTTTTAGGCCACCCCCAAACCACAATTAGGTGTACCAGGCTACAGTTTATCCCCTGTGAGACCCCCCCACGGAGAGGCCAGACCCCCTCCCCCCATACCCGACTACTCCCCCCAAGGCGAGCTCAAACCCACACGAAGCCCATTTCCAGAAAACAAATAGAAAAATTGGCGATTTGTTTTCCTATTTTTTCTGAAATTTTTTCTAATTGCAGCGCCACTTTCTGATTTTTTCTAGTTGTTTTCTTAATTATTTCCGATTCATTTCTCACAAAAAATGTTCATTTTCTTAATGTTTTCTAATTGTTTTCTATTGTTTTCTAAATTTTTTCTATTGTTTTCTGATTGCTTTCTAAGACATTTTATATGCAGTTGTGGGGAAATTTTGTTTTCTAATTTTTTCTGAAATATTTCTATTGTTTTCTGATAATTTTCTAGCATACGTGGCTCTGGCTGGGTTTTTTTACTGAGGTGCGCCCCCACTTTATGGTTCCCCTCTTCACTAGACACCCAGGCCTCGCACGCAGTGATTTTCAAAAAGTAGGAAGAAAATTTCAAAAAAGTAGGAAAAAGTAGGAAATAAAAGTAGGAATTTGAGCAAAAAAGTAGGAATTTTCCACACAAAACTGCATTCCATGAAGCTTAATTGCAATGCGCAAAATCAACTATATATATCCTCAATGAGCGAAGATCAATCAAGGAATGGGCCGCGCAGCGCCTTTTACACCCATATTATAGGGGGTCGCTCTCGCGCCCCCCTATAATAATAGCCAGCGTTAATACTTTTATTCTTACCAAGTGTGCATCAGGGAGGGACTTTTTCCAAAATAGCAAGTGTGCATTCAGTGTGTGCTTCAAGAAAAAGTGTTTTTTCTGAAAATTTACCTTTCATGATTTTACCGCGTTTACAACTTTTTAAGAGCGTATTCTTGGCTGCTTCGGCCCCAGAAACGAAAGTAAACAGGCAGTGACTTGTAATGCGAATAGAAACAATGGAGCTCAAATCTTGTAAAAATATTTCAGAAAAAGACACAAGAAGGTCCGAACCCGTAGCCCCTAGAAGTTGAAGAATTTTTAAAAATCACGAAGAACAACTATGACAATGTCAAATCTGTTATTTTATATGAAGCAAGTTTGACTTTTGCAAAGTGCACGATTTAACTATATATACCTAGACAATTCAGCACAAAGCATAACTACTGTAGTCAGTAAAAGTGTGCCAAAGCACAGCAAAAATACAAAAAATTAACTATGATTGTAATGCCTATGTAATGTATATAATCAAAAATTTGAATACAAACAAAATTTACGCACATGCAAAACCGTAAATATAGTGGCTGTATATATATGCGACTGAATTTGGAAGAGTTATCATCAACCAATGATGCAAGAACTTCTGGTCAATGATAGATAAACGAGTCTTCAATAGAACTTCAAAAACACAAACGCGCCGCAGGCGCAAAATTTTTTCCAGATAACTTCCTGTAGTTCAAACTTTTTAATCAAATTTGCAATTTTTTGGCTAATTTAACGATTTTTCTAAAGAAAATTATGAGTTCCTGCAAAAAAGTAGGAAAAAGTAGGAATTTTCAACTAAAAGTAGGAAAAAAGTAGGAAGCGTGCGACCACTGGACACCTTGCCCCCACGGCACTCGCTCCCCTCCCCCGTTTTTTGGGCTTCCCCCACCCCACTCACCCTACATCGTACCCATGGGCGCTGGCTTATTTTTACTGGGGGGGGGGGGTGTGGGGGCCCCCCACTCGGCAACCTCCCCCCACCATAAAAGCCAACCCCATAAATTTTTTACCTCTTTTACCGCACCAAAATTGAAATTTTTGCTGGTACTCCCTATGGGCTTTGCGCAGCTACCCCTATTATCCACGTGGCATGTCTAACTCTATGCTATCCAACCATATATTGGATTCCCTGCCATGTCTTCTGGCTTGGCCACCGGCGGGTGATTTTTTGTGAACAAATGCACAAAAGAAAAATCACTATCAGCTTTTTGTAAAATGCCTCTGGGGCAACCGCTAGGGCAAAACTAATGCCAAATTCGAGCTCAGCGACCCGAAAAACCTATATAGAGCATGTTTTAGGTACCTTACCCCCTTCTGGCAAAACATCTGGCAGACCGTCCGGCCGATGGACCCGGCCCGGACCCCCCGGACCCAGGGGGTTGTCACGATCACCTATCTGGGCAAAAGCTACAGTGCGCGCCAAAATAAATTGCTGTTTCACTTACAAATTTTTTTGGCTGTCACTTACATTTGGATTACACTTTTTGCTATATATAAGGCAAGTTTAACACACAGATTTGTAATGACAATGTCACTGAAATCAAATCACTTTTGTTAGTGAAACGGCAATTTATTTTGGTGCGTACTGTACCTGAAAACTAATGCCAAATTGGAATTCCACGCACCGAAAAGCCTATATATACGTACAGGTGAGTATTTGGGCTTCTGGGACCTTGAAATAAAATTTTTAGTCAGTCACGTGACTCGACCCAGGTCACGTGACCCAGGGCCAAGTCACATGACCATTCAAGATGCGAAATTACTCCACCAAATTATTATTTGTTTACCCCCTGTTTGAGTTTTAGCATGCCGCTTTCGGTTACAATAGATTTAAGCTAAGAGCCTTATAAAAATTTTATATGTAGTGATCATACAATTGTTCAGCAAAAAATAGAAATTTTACCCCCCCCCCCTCGACTTCGGTCCAAACCGCCCCCCCTGAAAATTTTTTGTACCTATGCTACTGCCCAGACCTCCCACCCCTGTGAAACTATTTGCTACAATAGTTTCAAATAACTGTTTGCTACAATAGTTTCAAATCACTAATACACTGCTTTTGATCGTAGGTGTGTCTTGAGAAAAAGTTGGGGTTAGGGGTAGCCGAAATTAAGGTGGGTGGGGAGCGGGTTAGCCTTTTTTGAGTGGGGTGGGGTCCGGAAAAATCGAATTTGGGGGAGCGGGTAAAAAATTTTTCTACAAAATTTTAAGAAAAAATTTGGCGATTTTGCTGAAATGACGCTATTTACAACCAAAATTAGTAATATTAGCACCGATTTGGTCATTCTGTTCGAAAAAAGTGGAATTTTTGCTAAAACTGTCGAATTTTTTCTACCTATTAGGGTCTATTAGGGATTTGGCCATTTGTGGGTGAGGTCTGCCTCCAAAATTTTGAGGGTGGGGTCGGCACTTTTCCATTTGGGGGGAGGGGTCCCCCCCACCCCCCAGGTATAAACACCTATGCACCTATGCCCCAAACACAACTAGACACCATAGGTGTAACGGAGATTTGGGGTGGGGGCCCCCTCTGGAGGGCATAGGTGATAGGTGTAACGGGGATTTGGGTTGGGGGCCCCCTCCCCCCGGAATTTTGGGGGGGAGCCCCCTTTTTAGACCCCCCACCCCCCTCAAAAATCGAATCGAGAGATCGATCCGATCGATCTATCGATCAGTAGAATCGATCGGTCAAAATCGATCAAAAGATTTTGTCCAAAAAAAGTTGTCCCTAGGGTAATTCGGGGGTGCTGATTCCGAATCTGCAATCGAAATTTCGTGAAAATCGATTGTTCTACCTTAAAAATCGATTTTCATCGATTTTTCAAAAATTAGTCAATAACTCTATTTTGGCAGCTCGTATATATTGAAATTTCGACTGCTGATTCGGAATCAGCACCCCCGAATTACCCTGGGGGCAACTTTTCGCGAAAATCGGAGACAAAAAAATTTGATTCTACTGATCGATAGATCGATCTCTCGATTCGATTTTTGAAATCAGCGGCCTCAATTTACCCTAGGGGCAAGTTCTCAGCCAAATCGGAGACAAAAAATTTTTTCGAACCATAAGGGGGCCCAAGGCAAAATTTTTGTCCAAAATTTTTCTATTTTTATGCCAAAAATCGCATTTTCAGCCATTGCTAATGCCGAAAAACATGAAATCATTAAGTAATTTTAACATTAGAGTGTTCTTAAACTCGAAAACATGATTGCCAACGTGTTTCTGACTCCAGAATAAGGTCAATATTGAGTCTAGAAGTCCATAAAACCGTTATAAACGTGTATTTCTCGCGATAATAAACACCTTAAGCCAAAAATTTGGACTTTTTTGAAAAATTTTGCAAAATTTGCCCTAAAAATGCCCAATTTTTGGCCAATTTTCGCGCCTTTGGCACGACTACCCCCCCCCCCCCCAGTTGGGGGGGGGGCCGGGGGCCCCCAAAAATTTCTGGGGGGGTTTGAAAAATGGCTGGGGGGGGTTACCCATAGTTTCCCTAGGGGGGGGGTTGGGGCTGGGGGGGGGGTATCCAGTGGCGGATCCAGGGGGGGGGGGCCGGGGGCCCCCCCCCTTGCGATTTGGGCCCCCTCCTTTAACATTCCGGGCCCCCCCCTAGAAAATTTTTTCAGCTGTTTATAATGCACATTTCGAGTGAAAATTAAGCATAATTTTAATAAATTCCACAAATTTTTAAAGAATTTCGCCTGCGGCGCACTTATATATATATATATATACTTCCGTGCTGCTTTATTACGTACTTAGTTCTGTGACAGAACTTCTGTCTCTTAAAGTGTCTTCTATTTTGTTTCCTTTCCTGTTTTGTAAGTATATATATAATTACAAATTGTACTCAACGCTTTCAGTTGATTTTATGACTATATACCGGCTTATATTTATATATATATATTTACAAATTTTATTTTGCTTTCATAACGTATATATATATATATATATATATATATATATATATAAATGGGCAATGCAAGATTGATAATTGGCAGCTTCTGAAAGTGTTCTAGAATAAATCGTGGAAGTGAAAAATTCTGAAAAGCATCCAATTCCCGTTTTGGTTTTCCACTGATCGACTATACAACTCAATAACTCATCTCATCTTAACTAATCTTTTTAAACATTTGAATTGCTGAATTTTCCACGATTTCAAAAAATTCTTCTCCGCCCCCCAGACCCCCCGCTTTGCACATTATCTTTGTTGCCCTAGTAGCTTGTCCTCTTTATTGCCACCATTCCTTGTATATACTTATACTATTTTACTGCAAGTTTTTCACTTCGTAAGTTACTTTATATATACATGTACATCTCCATTTTATTTATTTAATCTTTTCAAAAGTTTGCATGACGGATTTTTTTCCAATTTCAAAAAATTCTTCAACTTCTGGGGGGCTCTGCCCCCCAGACCCCGTGTGCTTCTTGTGTATATAAATTCTCCATGCTTTGCTTCACTCGCGGGATATAGTTGTTTTCCAATTGGCAAGTGAACTAACCGTTCCATACACAATATTTTCTTGTAAAAATATTTTGTTCCTGGAAAAAGCAAATTTTTACCACCCCCCCCCCATAGGTGTAACGGGGATTTGGGTTGGGGGGGCCCCCTCCCCCGGAATTTTGGGGGGGGGGCCCCTTTTTAGACCCCCCCCAAACCTCCCCCAAAAAATTTTTTCTATTTTTATGCCAAAAATCGCATTTTCAGCCATTGCTAATACCGAAAAACATGAAATCATTAAGTAATTTTAACCTTAGACAGTGTGTTTAAAGTCGAAAACTTGATTGCCAACATGTTTCTGAGTCCAGAATAAGGTCAATATTGAGTCTAGAAGTCCATAAAACCGTTATAAACGTGTATTTCTCGCGATAATAAACACGTTAAGCCAAAAATTTGGACTTTTTTAAAAATGTTTGCCAGATTTACCCTAAAAATGCCCCAAATGCCCCATTTTCGGCCCAATTTTCGCGCCTTCGGCGCGACTACCCACCCCCCCCAGTTGGGGGGGGGGGGGGCGGGGCCCCCAAAAATTTGGGGGGGGGGGGGGGGTTAGGAAAAATAGTCGCCAGGGGGGGGTTACCCCCCCCGAATTCCCCCCCCCAATTACACCTATGCCCTCCGGCCTCCCAGAAAATTTTTCAGCGGGCCCCCCCCTTTTCAAAATCCTGGATCCGCCACTGGGGGTATCCCCCTCCCAAAATTTTCGACCAACTTTACCCCCCCCCCCCCAGATTTTTTGACTATCCCTCCCCCCACTTTTGGTTACCCCCCCGAGCCCCCCCAGCACTTTTGGGGACAAAAGTTAGCTAAATTTTGCTAAAAAATGGTCATTTTTTGAAAATTTTTTCTCAAATTTTGGCTTAAAATCGGTTTAAAACGGTGTAAAAACGCCTAAAACGATAAAACCTTGTTTTGACAAAAAAGCGTTAAAATACAGAAAATTTTGCGTTTTTAGGCCATTTTTTGAATTTTCTGAGGTCCGAATTTTGGGGGGGGAGGGGAGGGTTCGGGGGGGTACTCCCCATCACATTTCGGGGGTCGACCACCAAATTTCCGAAGTTTGCCCCCCCCCAACCAAAATTTCCAGGGAAACTATAGGGTTACCCCCCAAACCCCCCCCCCAATTACACCTATGCCTATGCTAGCCCCCCCTCCTCCCAATTGGGGGGGGGGGCGGGGGCCCCCAAAAATTTCTGGGGGGGTCTGGGAAAATACCGGGGTTCCCCTCCTATGCAG
>JASAND010027691.1:0-18887 GCA_030248195.1 Trissonchulus latispiculum
CCGCCAGACGATACGTCTGCGCGGACCTATTAATACTGTGTTTTAGCTTCACTTTGAGCTACATTTAAGTTAAAAATGGATGAAGTCCCTTAGTTAATATAGAGGAGACCAGGTTAGCTCTGAATTATTTACATAACATCAAGGCAAAATAAGTTATCAAAAGGGTGAGCCTCCTCATTCAGAGAATACTGATTCTAACCCTTCTTAGCTTCGGCGACATATACAAACTCTACATGCTCTTTTATTACCCGGATATCGTCAAAGTAATTAATAGCTTGCATTAATATACTGTGGTTTGTTACAGTGACACTAACTTAAACTAATTTAGGCAGGCTGGTTTTGTTTTGTATACGATGGAGGAAAAGGAAGCCAATGTTTTGATCATTGTGGAGTTGTTGTGTTTCAATTTGCCACTTAGCCTAATCTATGCGACTGTCATTGCTGTAGTCATTTACCATAAAAAGGAATTTAGTAGTACATTCTACATATTTGTCTACTGGATAGCAGCCTCTGATTTCGTTGCAAACACTCTTTCAGTTTATTATGATTACTTATTTATAACCTACAAGGTAACAGTTTTCGACAGCTTCGCTTATGAGAGGTTGGTCTATTGGATTTCTTTGTCAGTGAACTCTTACAGAAATTTTGCTGTGTTGGCAATGTCAACATTTCGGCTCTTAGCGGTTATGTTGCCACTACAGACAATTGTACGTTTCATGTCAATGCCAAAAACAGTTTTCATAAAGTTAAATATATACTTCAAATAAGATTTCAAAGGCTCCTGCGTGCTTCATATTAGATGTAAAAGCTTTTGCACTGCGCTTCATGGTCAAAGCTTATTCCAAACGAAGAGAAAGCCAATGTCCGTGGTGACCGCGACTAGTAACAGTGAAAGGGCCTGGAACTAGAGATGAGATCAGGGCCGAGAAAGCCCGGCCCGGCCCGACGGGCCGGGCCGGGCCGCGCAGACCTGATGTCCAGTCAGGGCCGGGCCGGGCCTGAGAAAAAATTTGTAAGGGCCGGGCCGGGCCGGGCCGCGCAGCTCCTAACGGAAAAAGCCCGCCCCGCCCCGGCCCTGTCCGGACCTGCCAGCCCTGACGTTTTCTTACATATTAATCTATTGCACATGTACAAATTCTATTTCTAATAATTGTCTTAGCCTTCCTGACTTCAAATTTCTTGCTTTCTTTGCACCAAATGAGACTGCATGTGCCAGATATTGTCCGTGTTTGCGTACGGTTTTTCGAAATTTTAGATGGTAATGAGTGCCTGTTTGTGTTTGTTTGTCTGCTTTTGAGTAACGAAAGTTCAACCTCCTATGTAACTATTTTTAAACTCACTAAAACATTAAACCACTTCGGTAATTCAACCTCTTGCTAATTTAGTCCTCCGATTTATTATTCCCTTGACTAATTTGCTTAGGAGGATGGGATTCTGAAATATTCGTTATGCATGATTGATCTGAGAGAACATGTACTTTGGGTCCCGAAAATAAGATGTGCGGCAGAACAGATGATTGTACTCGTCTCAAAACGCCATCGAAGAATTTTTTAAAAAATCAGGGCTTTTCAAAGCCGGGCCGGGCCGCGCAAACCTAAACGGCACTCAGGGCCGGGCCGCGTATTTAGAAAGTGCACATCTGCTACGCGCATTGGAAAGTGCACAGCGTGTACGCGCAACGTATTAGAAAGTGCACAGCGTCTACGCGCAGCATTTTACCAGCCGCATTTGATGTTCATCTTTCTGCTCCGTCCATAGTATCCAATATATATGGTACATTATATGTTGTACGTATCACATCCTTTATGTACACGTTTGGCTTTTTATTTTGTAAAGTTGTACGTATAAAAATGTATACCAAATCCTAGCATCGGGATCTATGTTCCACGGTTTTTTACTAGCATGAGGTACTACAGTATGGTACTGTATGCATGCATATGCTCTGACATACGGACTTATGAATGAAAGGACGAACGAAACTAGGACTAAAATGTTAGTTTAATTTTAATTACGGAAGGGCGGACACTTTAAAATATCAGGATGTCACCATGATTCAAAGCTTTAATTTACAATGTATTTTTGTCCGAAAATTTGAAATCTTTGGTCTTGGTATGGATGGATACCCATATGAATTGGCTAGCTCAAAGCTGGAAGTGGGTCAAAATTTCTGATCCGCACCCGACCCGCGACCATCCACGTGACACATTCCCGTGACTCGCGTGAAATATTTGACCCATATGACCCACTTTTGATAAATGGCGCGCTAAGGCTAATCTCCGTCAGAAGCACAATTGTAAGAAATATTGGATTGAATTGAATTAAATATTGAACAGGAAACAAAAATTACAGCAGTTAAAAAATTCTTGCAGGAACAGATTGTGCAGACGGTGACACTGTGGTGTATTTTAAAAGCATTGCAGCGCTGTCTATGGAAAAACTTCGCAGAGGGCTCGTATCTTGAATCTAAGTTCTAATTTGCTCATTAATATAAAAAATTACGACAATACTAATAAACGCGGCGCTGGTCCAAAACATTAGCAGATGCCATTTAACCTCAGCGAAAGCTGTAATAATTTTGGTCAAATTTTATGGAAAAACAAAAAGCATTTAATGGTAGCTTCCAAAGGAGGCGGAAAATTTTGGATCTTTACTGCAAAACTCTGATTTTGGGATCCCTCCGTCTCTCCCTCTGATCTTATCTTTATCCTAGCCTCCCTGTCTTATCTTCAACACACGGACTAGTATTGTACCTTTTAGTTTGACCAGAAAACAATTAATTCAAAGCAACCATCTGAATTCACATATTCATTACTTATGCTACATTTGCTCTTTTATTTTGTGTTAAATTAAGCTAAATCTGTAAGTAAAAGTTTTCGATCACCCCTTCCTTTAAATGAATAGACATTTTATTTACTACACTGGTAGGCTTATAGATAAAATCATGTCATAGAAAATATTAAAATACTACATGATGAAATTTAAAAACTATGTTTCTTACAGACAACAAACATTTCAAGTGATACTAATTATTTATTTATTTTCATTTCCCAAACCTAACCAAGTCCTATTAAAATAACTTCGAATAAAGAAAAAGAAAATGCGTAAAAATGTATTTTGAAAATCGGATAAGTCAATTCAATGAAAATCTGAGAGCTATGAAAATAAATGTAACTCATTTTGGACTGTTGGCTGTACTGAACTGAACTCAAATCTAAGCAATGAAAATATAACTATTTTCATTGCTTCATCGGCGATGCTAGAGGCTGTATACATTTATATGTCCCTGGTTCAATTTTAAATGAAATTATTGACTAAATCACGGCATTCAGAAATGTGTATATTATAGCATCTTATCCCCCTAAATTGCATTGTAAAATGCTGCGCGTAGACGCTGTGCACTTTCCAATACGTTGCGCGCAGACGCTGTGCAGTTTCCAATGCGCGTAGAGGATGTGCATTTTCCAAAATAGTGCGCGTACACGCTGTGCACTTTCCAATGCGCGTAGCAGATGTGCACTTTCTAAATACGCGGCCGGGCCGGGCCAGGGCCTGAAAGTTTTGACACAGGGCCGGGCCGGGCCGGGAAGACCTAAAATTTGAACAGGGCCGGGGCGGGCCGGGCCTGAAAATTCGGCCCTGATCTCATCTCTACCTGGAACATGCCAGGCCAATGTGCGAGCAAAAAGCCACTCGATCAAAGCAGTAGTACTTCTGAAGAAAGCGACAGATTGCAGGTTCACATTACCTACGTATCCTGTGCTTGTGCTTTTGTTCACAGTGAAAAATGTTTGCTCCCACAAGTTCATATGTGTTCATGCAATGCTTGCGGAAATGATGTTTTAGGTAAGCAACAATTCTGTAAAACGATTGTTTGCTGATTGTGAAAACTTCTGAAACCAAGAATTGCTTGGCATTTCGTTTTGTTGTTGTCGAAAATA
Organism: Trissonchulus latispiculum; assembly: GCA_030248195.1. Classification (NCBI taxonomy): domain Eukaryota; kingdom Metazoa; phylum Nematoda; class Enoplea; order Enoplida; family Ironidae; genus Trissonchulus; species Trissonchulus latispiculum. The sequence goes on from JASAND010027691.1 coordinate 3,939, forward strand.
TAGCGGCATAAAATTGTCCATGGTTGGTCAAGCTCTACTACTTTCAAATTTAGACCACCAAAAGTCAAGATGATATTATCGGGATGATGTCATATCAGAATTTTAGTTGACTGGTCACAAAGCAACCCATTCACAAATCCATTTATCCAGTCCAGTATCGCTCTAGTAAATTTTTCTTTTAGACGTGAACTAGTTAACAAACTAATAGCAGAGTAGCAATGTTGATAATTGCGAAAGCGACCTGATTTAGCAAAACCGAAGAATTTAGTTGTTGTATGACCATGACTAGAAAAGTCTAACTATTCACCGGAAGTTCCATCCATAGCTACACAAAAAGTTATGAGAGCAAACTGGGGATAAAGCATGTAAAACTATTTTACAAATTTTTAAAAGTTACAACATTCAAGAGTTCTTGTTTCAAGCTATCCTAATAATATACCGCTTGCTCCTAATACTGTATGTATTTTTATGTTTTATGCTGTGAACTCTTCATTGTTTTTGCACGGTTTGGTGCTGTATGAGTACAGACGTTGTTATTGTTTTAGCAGATGAAATGTTGGTTGCCAAACACAGTTTGCTTGGCTCGCCCATATCAGGAATATGATCAGAAGTCACAGTGACAAAACCAACAGTTGCCATAACGAAACACACTACTTTCGAAAAGTGTACAAACTAAACTGAAAGTTGATTGTGCAATACTAATTAGGGCATGTAAACACCTGCTCACCCTAACCGTTATTTCAAACACCTGCGTTTCCTAAAACTGATGCGTTTAGGATCCCTGCTGTGAAACACATGCTCCTTCGAAGAGTTAGAATCTTTGGAGTCCTGCTCTTTGAAGGTGTTGAGATCTCAGATTTGAGGTTGTGAGGATTAAGGTGTTGGAGTTTGCGGTTGTGAGGGATTGAGGTTTAAGGTTTTGAGGTTACAATTTTTTGAGGTTTGAGGTGAGAGGTTTGAGTTTTTGAGGTTAATGTTTGGGGCACTGAGGTTTGAGGCTTTGATGTTAGAAGCTTGGAGGTTGGAGGTTTTGAGGTTGGAGGTTTTGAGGTAAGAAGCTATGAGGTAAGTGGTTTTGAGGTAAGAGATTTTAAGGTAAGAGGTTTTGAGGTAAGAGGTTTCAGGCTTAAAGGTAAAAGGTTTTGAGGTAAGAGATTTTGAGGTTAGAGGTTTTGAGTTTATAAGTTTTGAGGTATAAGGGAGCTCTTTACTTGCTCCGAGTTACTCCGACATTTTTCGAGTTTACTTTTGATCTGCCTGATGCGCTTCTGGCAGAATTAGAGTTTGAGGTTTGTTGATTCCATTGAGTCATGGTGAATGGCCAGCACCGTCTGCGGGCAAAGGTATAACTCAGGCCAGACATTGGCCATTTGGTTTTCGCTGGTTTTCTGTTTCGCTCTCTGTGGTTGTTTGTGTTGTTGTAGTTGTAGCTTCTCGTCACTTGTTGTTATGTTCTTTGGTTTGAGTCAGACGTTTTGAGGTGAAAGGTTTTGAGGTAAGAGGGAGCTCTTAACTTGCTCCGAGTTACACCAACATTTTCCGAGTTCGCGTTTTATCTCCCCGGTGCTTTAGGATTAAAGCCAACAGCTTAAATCAGCCAACAGTGAACGAACCACAACCTAACGAACACTAAGTCAGAACAAACAAACCAGATAAGCCAGCAGAAAACGAACAACAACCCAGAACTAAGCAAACAAACCACAGAAAACTAGACAGTTGGCTTTCTAGCTCCAAGTATACAGTGGACGAATCAACAGAATTCATCCTAACGAACAACAACTCAGAACAATCCAACCAGGCAAACCAACAAAAAACAAGACAACAAACAACAACTCAGAACAATCCAACCAAATAAACCAGCAGAAAACGAGACAACTAACAACTACAAAACAACCGAAGACCAAACTATGGGCACCACCGAACTATTGCTTGCCCTCGAGTTCAGAGAGTAGCTCTTGGCTTACTTCTTAAGTGCTCCGCATCTGCTCTTACCCGCTCGTACCAAGCTCAGTTCTTGCTCCTAGTCTGCTCTTCAAGTGATCCTAGTCTGCTCTTCCATGTTCCTTGCATGCTCCTGACTTTCTCATAGCATACTCCTGACTTCCTCTTGACTGGTTCCAGGATTTTACATTCCTAGCGGAGTTAGAGTTAAAGGGGTTCCGGTTGTGATATTTTAGGTCTTCGGGTTGTAATTGTGAGGTTTGGGTCTGGTGTTGAGGTTAGAGGCAGCATGGATTTGAAGCTGGCGATTTGTGGTTAGGGGTTTGGGGGTTCTGAGGATTGAGGTGTCGCTTTCGCCTGCTCCTGCACTCCCAGATAGCTATCTGCTCTTGACCTGCTCCATAAATCTCAGAGCAAGCTACAATCTAACGAGCATCAGTGAAAGCAACAGAAGAACCCAACCAAACGAAGGACACCCCAACATCTGGTCCTGCCCAGAGTTGCTCCTTATGCCGTCCACAATTGCTGCTTGCAATAGTTCCCAACGTGCTTTTAGAATGCTCCTTAGCTGCTCCTTACTTGCTCCTTGCTTGCTCCTTGACTGCTCCTTACTTGCTCCTTGACTGCTCCTTACTTGCTCCTTGACTGCTCCTTGAATTCTCCTTGCTTGCTCCTAGTTTGCGTTCACTTGCTCACGCTTGGTCTTGGCATGTTGCAGGATAGTGCTTGAGTGATTGAGGCTTTCACGCGTGACGCATAAGGTTCCTAGGATTGTGAAGATTGAGGTTCTGAAACATTCGCCGTCTGAGGCTGCTCCTTATCCACCCTAGGCCTGCTCCATATGTGCTCTTAGTCTGCTACGAAGTTGTTCCTTGCTTACTTTTCAATGCTTCCAGAGTATTCTTTCCTGCTTCTAGCTCACCCCATATTTGATCCTGATCGTAAACTCTTACGAGCTACTCCTATACCGTTTTGCAGTTGTGCAGATCCGTCCCTCTTCAAGTTTTCCCAGCTTATTCCATGTTATTCTGACCACTACAGTTATGCTTTATCTGGATTGTGCCTCTTCCTTCCCAAATACTACTCCCAACTTCATTCAACCTAACATTTAAGACTACCTACATGATAGAGTAACCCGACATAGACTACCAGCCCTAAGACAACCCCTTCCTACCTAAGATGAGTTGTCCCGACTTGGTCCAACTGTATATTTGAGACTGCTCCTAGCTTATCCCATATTTGCTCCTGATCTACTCCAAACTAACTCTACGTGCTTGGAGCTACTCTTAAACCTTTTCAAAGTTACGAAAATCCGTCCCGTGTCACCTTTTCCCTAGCTCATTCCAAGTTATTCTAACTAGTACAGTTATCATCTATGCTGGGAGTGCCTCTTCCTTCCTGTTCCCAATTTCATTCAATCCAACATTTGAGACTGTTCTTAGCATCGTCTACCTGAGGAAGTAACCCACATAGAGCTCTATGAGTAACTCTTCCTGCCTAATGAGCTCTCTCAACTTGATTCAACCTTGATTCAACTTGACACTGCACTAAGCCTGAACAGAGCAACAGAGCAAACCAATCAGTAGCTAACCACACAACGACACCGGAACAAACACCACCGAAGAACAAACACACAACACAACACACACACAAACACCCACACAAGCACACACACACACACACACACACACACACACACACACACACACACACACACACACACACACACACACACACACACACACACACACACACACACACACACACACACACACACACACACACACACACACACACACACACACACACACACACACCAATGACAACCACCAAACCCGAAAGGTAATTGCACTGACAATGTAACTTGTGTTATTTGTGTACATGAATGTGTGTTGCTTCAGTCTGTTAACATGCTTTCTACGGTTGCTCCAGTAGGTTACTCCGTACTACTCCTTATGTGCTCTGAAATTGCTTCTGTCCTGCCATCTCTCACAACTTATCAATCAGCCAAGGTATGCGTTGTTGTTTAGTCTCCTTCAGTCTGTTCATTGCTGCATATGAAACTCTGAACTTGCTCCATACGTACTTTTTAATTGCTCCGTATGTGCTCTTTGTGTACACAGAGAGTATTACTCCTGCGCGCTCTTCAGTTGCTCATGTGTGCTCCTTGCGTGCTCCAAGATTGCTCACGGGTGCTCCGTATGTACTCCCGGTTCTGCGAATGTACTCCGAGAGTGCTCCTGCGTGCTCATCTATTGCTCATGTCTGCTCCGTACGTACTCCGAGAGTGCTCCTACGTGCTCTTAAGTTGCTAATGTGTGCTTCTTGCTTGCTCGGAAATTGCTCATGCGTGCTTCATATGTGCTCCTTTATTACTCCTATGTGCTCCTTGTCACTTTGAGTCACTCGTAAATGCTCCAAATTGGATTTCGCGCATCTATATAATTCATATAAAGAATTCGTGTAATTGTGAAGTATGCGATAAACTGATACAAACAGAAGAAGCAAAATGCACATGTGTGGTTATTGCGGTGGAGAGTTCAGCAGAGCGTTTAACTTGACGCGCCATATACGAAACATTCATGAAGCAACGACTGAAGACATGGAATCAGAGGGAAATAGTGATCAGGAAAGTACCGGCTCCAGCACCAGCAACGAAGAATCAATTGGATCATTCTGGGAAGACCTTGTTGCGAAAGCTCAGCAAAAGCTTGCACCACGAGCTCGCAGGTTACTGACTGAGTACTAACAAGATGGTCTCAGTGTTGACCAAGCAAAGGTTGAAGCTTATAACGAAATCAGACCTGAAATCAGATCGGAACTGAACAAGATGTTGTACGACGAAATAGTTCATTGCAGTGATTTCATGAAAGATCCAATCATTGAACAGATCGTGGACAAGCAGGCAGAATACGAAAAACGACTTTCCACTGCCAAAGCTCTCAAGCGTGCGATTGAAAAGAATGAAGTCATCAATACGCACATATTGCCGGAGAAATCGGAGCCACGGCACCAGTGAGGTACCAGATGATTCGGAAATTGGAACAAACCTGGATCTCCTCAAACCTCTTCGGAGGTTCCGCCTGAAGCCACTACATGGCGAATGGCTGTTTTCTTCTTATTGCATGCATACTAATAGGCGCACAAGTAAACAGATGCCTTAGTGCAATTACCTTCCGGTTTTGGTGGTTTCCATCGTTGTGTGTTGAGTGTGTGTGTGTGTGTGTGTGTGTGTGTGTGTGTGCTTGTGTGGGTGTTTGTGTGTGTGTTGTGTTGTGTGTTTGTTCTTCGGTGGTGTTTGTTCCGGTGTCGTTGTGTGGTTAGCTACTGATTGGGTTGCTCTGTTGCTCTGTTCAGGCTTAGTGCAGTGTCAAGTTGAATCAAGGTTGAATCAAGTTGAGAGAGCTCATTAGGCAGGAAGAGTTACTCATAGAGCTCTATGTGGGTTACTTCCTCAGGTAGACAAACAACAACGCATACCTTGGCTGATTGATAAGTTGTGAGAGATGGCAGGACAGAAGCAATTTCAGAGCACATAAGGAGTAGTACGGAGTAACCTACTGGAGCAACCGTAGAAAGCATGTTAACAGACTGAAGCAACACACATTCGTGTACACAAATAACACAAGTTACATTGTCAGTGCAATTACCTTTTCGGGTTGGGTGGTTGTGTTTGGTGTGTGTGTGTGTGTGTGTGTGTGTGTGTGTGTGTGTGTGTGTGTGTGTGTGTGTGTGTGTGTGTGTGTGTGTGTGTGTGTGTGTGTGTGTGTGGGTGTTTGTGTGTGTGTTGTGTTGTGTGTTTGTTCTTCGGTGGTGTTTGTTCCGGTGTCGTTGTGTGGTTAGCTACTGATTGGTTTGCTCTGTTGCTCTGTTCAGGCTTAGTGCAGTGTCAAGTTGAATCAAGGTTGAATCAAGTTGAGAGAGCTCATTAGGCAGGAAGAGTTACTCATAGAGCTCTATGTGGGTTACTTCCTCAGGTAGACGATGCTAAGAACAGTCTCAAATGTTGGATTGAATGAAATTGGGAACAGGAAGGAAGAGGCACTCCCAGCATAGATGATAACTGTACTAGTTAGAATAACTTGGAATGAGCTAGGGAAAAGGTGACACGGGACGGATTTTCGTAACTTTGAAAAGGTTTAAGAGTAGCTCCAAGCACGTAGAGTTAGTTTGGAGTAGATCAGGAGCAAATATGGGATAAGCTAGGAGCAGTCTCAAATATACAGTTGGACCAAGTCGGGACAACTCATCTTAGGTAGGAAGGGGTTGTCTTAGGGCTGGTAGTCTATGTCGGGTTACTCTATCATGTAGGTAGTCTTAAATGTTAGGTTGAATGAAGTTGGGAGTAGTATTTGGGAAGGAAGAGGCACAATCCAGATAAAGCATAACTGTAGTGGTCAGAATAACATGGAATAAGCTGGGAAAACTTGAAGAGGGACGGATCTGCACAACTGCAAAACGGTATAGGAGTAGCTCGTAAGAGTTTACGATCAGGATCAAATATGGGGTGAGCTAGAAGCAGGAAAGAATACTCTGGAAGCATTGAAAAGTAAGCAAGGAACAACTTCGTAGCAGACTAAGAGCACATATGGAGCAGGCCTAGGGTGGATAAGGAGCAGCCTCAGACGGCGAATGTTTCAGAACCTCAATCTTCACAATCCTAGGAACCTTATGCGTCACGCGTGAAAGCCTCAATCACTCAAGCACTATCCTGCAACATGCCAAGACCAAGCGTGAGCAAGTGAACGCAAACTAGGAGCAAGCAAGGAGAATTCAAGGAGCAGTCAAGGAGCAAGTAAGGAGCAGTCAAGGAGCAAGTAAGGAGCAGTCAAGGAGCAAGCAAGGAGCAAGTAAGGAGCAGCTAAGGAGCATTCTAAAAGCACGTTGGGAACTATTGCAAGCAGCAATTGTGGACGGCATAAGGAGCAACTCTGGGCAGGACCAGATGTTGGGGTGTCCTTCGTTTGGTTGGGTTCTTCTGTTGCTTTCACTGATGCTCGTTAGATTGTAGCTTGCTCTGAGATTTATGGAGCAGGTCAAGAGCAGATAGCTATCTGGGAGTGCAGGAGCAGGCGAAAGCGACACCTCAATCCTCAGAACCCCCAAACCCCTAACCACAAATCGCCAGCTTCAAATCCATGCTGCCTCTAACCTCAACACCAGACCCAAACCTCACAATTACAACCCGAAGACCTAAAATATCACAACCGGAACCCCTTTAACTCTAACTCCGCTAGGAATGTAAAATCCTGGAACCAGTCAAGAGGAAGTCAGGAGTATGCTATGAGAAAGTCAGGAGCATGCAAGGAACATGGAAGAGCAGACTAGGATCACTTGAAGAGCAGACTAGGAGCAAGAACTGAGCTTGGTACGAGCGGGTAAGAGCAGATGCGGAGCACTTAAGAAGTAAGCCAAGAGCTACTCTCTGAACTCGAGGGCAAGCAATAGTTCGGTGGTGCCCATAGTTTGGTCTTCGGTTGTTTTGTAGTTGTTAGTTGTCTCGTTTTCTGCTGGTTTATTTGGTTGGATTGTTCTGAGTTGTTGTTTGTTGTCTTGTTTTTTGTTGGTTTGCCTGGTTGGATTGTTCTGAGTTGTTGTTCGTTAGGATGAATTCTGTTGATTCGTCCACTGTATACTTGGAGCTAGAAAGCCAACTGTCTAGTTTTCTGTGGTTTGTTTGCTTAGTTCTGGGTTGTTGTTCGTTTTCTGCTGGCTTATCTGGTTTGTTTGTTCTGACTTAGTGTTCGTTAGGTTGTGGTTCGTTCACTGTTGGCTGATTTAAGCTGTTGGCTTTAATCCTAAAGCACCGGGGAGATAAAACGCGAACTCGGAAAATGTTGGTGTAACTCGGAGCAAGTTAAGAGCTCCCTCTTACCTCAAAACCTTTCACCTCAAAACGTCTGACTCAAACCAAAGAACATAACAACAAGTGACGAGAAGCTACAACTACAACAACACAAACAACCACAGAGAGCGAAACAGAAAACCAGCGAAAACCAAATGGCCAATGTCTGGCCTGAGTTATACCTTTGCCCGCAGACGGTGCTGGCCATTCACCATGACTCAATGGAATCAACAAACCTCAAACTCTAATTCTGCCAGAAGCGCATCAGGCAGATCAAAAGTAAACTCGAAAAATGTCGGAGTAACTCGGAGCAAGTAAAGAGCTCCCTTATACCTCAAAACTTATAAACTCAAAACCTCTAACCTCAAAATCTCTTACCTCAAAACCTTTTACCTTTAAGCCTGAAACCTCTTACCTCAAAACCTCTTACCTTAAAATCTCTTACCTCAAAACCACTTACCTCATAGCTTCTTACCTCAAAACCTCCAACCTCAAAACCTCCAACCTCCAAGCTTCTAACATCAAAGCCTCAAACCTCAGTGCCCCAAACATTAACCTCAAAAACTCAAACCTCTCACCTCAAACCTCAAAAAATTGTAACCTCAAAACCTTAAACCTCAATCCCTCACAACCGCAAACTCCAACACCTTAATCCTCACAACCTCAAATCTGAGATCTCAACACCTTCAAAGAGCAGGACTCCAAAGATTCTAACTTTCGAAGGAGCATGTGTTTCACAGCAGGGATCCTAAACGCATCAGTTTTAGGAAACGCAGGTGTTTGAAATAACGGTTAGGGTGAGCAGGTGTTTACATGCCCTAATTAGTATTGCACAATCAACTTTCAGTTTAGTTTGTACACTTTTCGAAAGTAGTGTGTTTCGTTATGGCAACTGTTGGTTTTGTCACTGTGACTTCTGATCATATTCCTGATATGGGCGAAAAAAAAAAAAAATAAAAAAAAAAAAAAAAAAAAAAAAAAAAAAGAATTCTTGGTTTCAGAAGTTTTCAAATAATAAAAATCGTTTTAAGAATTGTTGCTAAAAAACATCGAAGACAGATCATTATGGAAATTACATTGAGCAATCCTTTTTTCCTGTGAACAAAACGCACAAGCACAGGATAGTAGGTAATGTGAAGAATTGTGTTTTAGAAGTATGTTGAGAGGGTTTTGGACATTGGCCATGCATTTTCCAGGTAGAAATAGACCAGCCGAACCTTTCATCCACGCAGCCCCGTCCCATTTAAAATTTTATTCCCCCTCAGCAACAAGCCCTGTGTAAAATTTAGGGGGGGGGGTATTAAGAAGAGTAGGAAGGTGTAGGATTATTATGGAAATAATTGCTATATCCTTCGCATTGAGAATACTGCACAGCGTGGGAAGAGGAAAGGAAGGAGGAGAAAAGAAGAGAAAGAGAAAAAAAGAAGGGAAGAAAAAAAAAGAAAGGGAATAAAAGAAAGAGAGGAGAAGAAGAAAAAGAAAGAGGAAGAGAATGTAGTAAAGAGTTAATTAATAGAGATTTAGAATGAGGAAAAATAATAGATTTTTAGAAGTTATTAAAGGAGGTAGGTTTTGGGAAATGAAAATAAATAAATAATAGTATAGAAATGTTGTGTGTAAGAAAATAGTTAAAAATGAGAAAAAGAAGATTTCTATCTAAAGCCTACAGTTAGCAAATAAAATGTTATTATTTAAGGGAAGGGTGATGAAAATTTTATAAGATTTAGTAATTTAAACAAATAAAAGCAAATGTACATAAATAATGAATATGTGAATTAGATGGTTTGTTGAATTAGTGTTTTGGTAAATAAAGGTAAATATAATTGTGTTGAAGATAAGAAGGGAGGTAGGATAAAGATAAGATAGAGGGAGAGAGGAGGGATCCCAAAATCAGAGTTTTGCAGTAAAGATTCAAAAATTTTCCGCCTCCTTTGGAAGCTACCATTGGAAATGCTTTTCGTTCTTCCATAAAATTTGACCAAAATTATTACAGCTTTCGATGAGGTTAAATGGCATCTGCTAATGTTTTGGACCAGCGCCCGTTTTATTAGTATTGTCGTAATTTTTTATTAATGAGCAAATTAGAACTTAGATTCAAGATACGAGCCCTTTCGAAGTTTTTCCATAGACAGCGCCAATGCTTTTAAAATACACCACAGTGTCACCGTCTGCACAATCTGTTCCTGCAAGAATTTTTTAACTGCTGTAATTTTTTGTTTCCTGTTCAATATTTAATTCAATTCAATCCAATATTTCTTACAATTGTGCTTCTGACGGAGATTAGCCTTAGCGCGCCATTTATCAAAAGTGGGTCATATGGGTCAAATATTTCACGCGAGTCACGGGAATGTGTCACGTGGATGGTCGCGGGTCGGGTGCGGATCAGAAATTTTGACCCACTTCCAGCTTTGAGCTAGCCAATTCATATGGGTATCCATCCATACCAAGACCAAAGATTTCAAATTATCGGACAAAAATACATTGTAAATTAAAGCTTTGAATCATGGTGACATCCTGATATTTTAAAGTGTCCGCCCTTCCGTAATTAAAATTAAACTAACATTTTAGTCCTAGTTTCGTTCGTCCTTTCATTCATAAGTCCGTATGTCAGAGCATATGCATGCATACAGTACCATACTGTAGTACCTCATGCTAGTAAAAAACCGTGGAACATAGATCCCGATGCTAGGATTTGGTATACATTTTTATACGTACAACTTTTACAAAATAAAAGCCAAACGTGTACATAAAGGATGTGATACGTACAACATATAATGTACCATATATATTGGATACTATGGACGGAGCAGAAAGATGAACATAAATGCGGCTGGTAAAATGCTGCGCGTAGACGCTGTGCACTTTCTAATACGTTGCGGTACACGCTGTGCACTTTCCAATGCGCGTAGCAGATGTGCACTTTCTAAATACGCGGCCCGGCCCTGAGTGCCGTTTAGGTTTGCGCGGCCCGGCCCGGCTTTGAAAAGCCCTGATTTTTTAAAAAATTCTTCGATGGCGTTTTGAGACGAGTACAATCATCTGTTCTGCCGCACATCTTATTTTCGGGACCCAAAGTACATGTTCTCTCAGATCAATCATGCATAACGAATATTTCAGAATCCCATCCTCCTAAGCAAATTAGTAAGGGAATAATAAATCGGAGGACTAAATTAGCAAGAGGTTGAATTACCGAAGTGGTTTAATGTTTTAGTGAGTTTAAAAATAGTTACATAGGAGGTTGAACTTTCGTTACTCAAAAGCAGACAAACAAACACAAACAGGCACTCATTACCATCTAAAATTTCGAAAAACCGTACGCAAACACGGACAATATCTGGCACATGCAGTCTCATTTGGTGCAAAGAAAGCAAGAAATTTGAAGTAGGAGGTTAAGACAATTATTAGAAATAGAATTTGTACATGTGCAATAGATTAATATGTAAGAAAACGTCAGGGCTGGCAGGTCCGGACAGGGCCGGGCCGGGCCGGGCTTTTTCCGTTAGGAAGCTGCGTTGCCCGGCCCGGCCCGGCCCTTACAAATTTTTTCTCAGGGGCCCGGCCCTGACTGGACATCAGGTCTGCGCGTGCCCGGCCCGGCCTATCGAGCCGGGCCGGGCTTTCGCCCCTGATCTCATCTCTAGTTCCAGGCCATTTCTGTTACTAGTCGCGGTCACCACGGACATTGGCTTTCTCTTCTTGTGGAATAAGCTTTGACCATGAAGCGCATTGCAAAAGCCTTTACATCTAATATGACGCACGCATGAGCATTTGAAATCTTATTTGAAGTATATTTAACTTTTATGAAACACTGTTTTTGGCATTGACATGAAACGTACAATTGTCTGTAGTGGCAACATAACCGCTAAGAGCCGAAATGTTGACATTGCCAACACAACAAAATTTCTGTAAGAGTTCACTGACAAAGAAATCCAATAGACCAACCTCTCATAAGCGAAGCTGTCGAAAACTGTTACCTTGTAGGTTATAAATAAGTAATCATAATAAACTGAAAGAGTGTTTGCAACGAAATCAGAGGCTGCTATCCAGTAGACAAATATGTAGAATGTACTACTAAATTCCTTTTTATGGTAAATGACTACAGCAATGACAGTCGCATAGATTAGGCTAAGTGGCAAATTGAAACACAACAACTCCACAATGATCAAAACATTGGCTTCCTTTTCCTCCATCGTATACAAAACAAAACCAGCCTGCCTAAATTAGTTTAAGTTGATGTCACTGTAACAAACCACAGTATATTAATGCAAACTATTAATTACTTTTTGACGATATCGGGTAATAAAAGAGCATGCCGAGTTTATATGTCGCCGAAGCTAAGAAGGTTAGAATCAGTATTCTCTGAATGAGGAGGCTCACCCTTTTGATAACTTGTTTGCCTTGATGTTATGTAAATAATTCAGAGCTAACCTGGTCTCCTCTATATTAACTAAGGGACTTCATCCATTTAGCAAATGTAGCTCAAAGTGAAGCTAAAGCAGTAGTAATAGGTCCGCACCAGACGTATCGTCTGGCGGAGGTGGTGGTGTGAGCGGCGAAAGCGGCGAAGCGGCGAAAGCGGCCTGGCGGGGGTGGTGGGGTGAGCGGCGAAAGCGGCCTGGCGGGGGTGGTGGTGTAAAGAGGCCGGGAGGCCCGGAGGCCGGGAGGCTCTGGCGGGGGTGGTGGTGTAAAGAGGCCGGGAGGCCGGGAGGCTCTGGCAGGGGTGGTGGTGTAAAGAGGCCGGGAGGCTGGGAGGCTCTGGCGGGGGTGGTGGTGTAAAGAGGCCGGGAGGCTCAGCTGTACCTTCTGGGAGACCGGAACCATGGCTGACCCAAGCTTAAATTTGAAAATTGTTTATTCTTAACGGGAAAACTTTATCTAGGGGATTTTCGACCATGTAGAATTCAAATATGAGCTTAGTTTTCCTCTGCACCCTAAGCGCCGTGCTGCACAGTGACTCCTAGATTGGAACCATTGCTGACCCTAGCTTAAAATTAAAAGTTGTCCCTTTTCGACGGCAAAAGTTTGTATATATGGTTTTCAGGCATGTAGAATTCAAATATGAGCTTAGGTTTCCTCTAAAACATAAGCTTCACGCTGCAAAGGACCCATGACCGGAACCATGGCCGACCCTAGCTTATATTTAAAGATACTCTATTTTTAACGGGAAACCTTGACCTTTAGGGTTTTCGAGCATTTAGATTTTAAATATGGGCTTAGTTTTCATCCATCAGTTAAGCTTAGTATTGTCCATTACCAATTTTCAAGCTGACTAACCAAGTTAAACAGTCAGTTTTCACTGGACCTTCACTTTCGAATAATGGAATCTGTGTGTGAGCGAATTGGCTTTAACGAACGAACGAACTGAACGACTTGACCAAGTGCTGATCGTTAATTTGTGTATGCTCAAAAATAAATTTTGCGCAAAAACTAACTTCTCATCATAACAGCAAATTAAACAGTGTTGACAGGAACGACGGTTACAAGATCTAAAAGCCAGACTCCTGCTGAGCAACATTCTTGCTCCCTACACCCTGAGCTGCCAGCTAGTGGAGAAGATTTTCAGCTCTGCTGCTAACAGCCACTCTTCATAACACTCCAACAGATACTGTGGTTACTGTTTATGGTGTCTATATTGTTGACTGAATAGTTGTCCTACTGCATACGATTGTTTATTGTGTTGTTTATTGTGTGAGCTGTGTATTGAGTTGTAGAGTTGTAGATATTCTTTTTTACTCTCAAAAACAATAATCAAACCTTTTTTTTTTTTTTCCATCTGTGTCCTATGTATTTATTTTTTTTTTTTTTTTTTTTTTTTTTTTTTTTTTGTTTTTTTTTTTTTTTGTTTTTTTTTTTTTTTTTAAAAAAAAAAAAAAAAAAAAATAAAAAAAAAAAATATTAAAAAAAATAAATAAAATATTTTAAATAAAAAATTAAAAAAAAAAAAAAAAAATAAAAAAAAAATATATAAAATAAAAAAAAAAAAAAAATTTTAAAAAAAAAAAAAAAAAATAAAAAAAAAAAAAAAAAAAAAAAAAAAAAAAAAAAAAAAAAAAAAAAAAAAAAAAAAAAAAAAAAAAAAAAAAAAATTTTAATTTTCTGTTTTTTAAGGGCTTAGCACACAAGGAACAATGGAAAATTCCGTTTGAAGAATGATTTCGACCAGCATGGATGTTGCTCAGCAGGAGTCTGGCTTTTAGATCTTGTAACCGTCGTTCCTGTCAACACTGTTTAATTTGCTGTTATGATGTGAAGTTAGTTTTTGCGCAAAATTTAGTTTTGAGCATACACAAATTAACGATCAGCACTTGGTCAAGTCGTTCAGTTCGTTCGTTCGTTAAAGCCAATTCGCTCACACACAGATTCCATTATTCGAAAGTGAAAGTCCAGTGAAAACTGACTGTTTAACTTGGTTAGTCAGCTTGAAAATTGGTAATGGACAATACTAAGCTTAACTGATGGATGAAAACTAAGCCCATATTTAAAATCTAAATGCTCGAAAACCCTAAAGGTCAAGGTTTCCCGTTAAAAACAGAGTATCTTTAAATATAAGCTAGGGTCGGCCATGGTTCCGGTCATGGGTCCTTTGCAGCGTGAAGCTTATGTTTTAGAGGAAACCTAAGCTCATATTTGAATTCTACATGCCTGAAAACCATATATACAAACTTTTGCCGTCGAAAAGGGACAACTTTTAATTTTAAGCTAGGGTCAGCAATGGTTCCGGTCTAGGGTCACTTGCAGCACGGCGCTTAGGCTGCAGAGGAAAACTAAGCTCATATTTGAATTCTACATGGTCGAAAATCCCCTAGATAAAGTTTTCCCGTTAAGAATAAACAATTTTCAAATTTAAGCTTGGGTCAGCCATGGTTCCGGTCTCCCAGAAGGTACAGCTGAGCCTCCCGGCCTCTTTACACCACCACCCCCGCCAGAGCCTCCCAGCCTCCCGGCCTCTTTACACCACCACCCCTGCCAGAGCCTCCCGGCCTCCCGGCCTCTTTACACCACCACCCCCGCCAGAGCCTCCCGGCCTCCCGGCCTCCCGGCCTCCGGGCCTCCCGGCCTCTTTACACCACCACCCCCGCCAGGCCGCTTTCGCCGCTCACCCCACCACCCCCGCCAGGCCGCTTTCGCCGCTTCGCCGCTTTCGCCGCTCACACCACCACCCC
>JASAND010027692.1:0-11916 GCA_030248195.1 Trissonchulus latispiculum
GATGCGTGAGCTTAATAGGAACTTATGATATGAACGAAAACTCGGTAGTTAATAGGGAGGATTAGCAAGATAGGAATGTTATCAAATATTTTGTATATCAAAGCCATGGTAAAGAATCTTCGTTTCTTCAGGCTATAGTTTGCGGCTATTATTATGATAGGCAGTACCGAAATTTCGGGGAATTGATAAATTAAGGTGGTGATTGATTCCTTTTGGAGACATCAACTTTGAACCATTATTACTCAACCATTACTTGGAGTTAAGAAGCCATTTTTATATCAAAATGCAGCTTAAGATTTGTTCTTTCTAATGAATACAACGAAACTAACTTTAGTTCTTGGAAATTATTTTACTGCATTTTCGAAGTAATTTAATTTTCCAGATTTTTTTGCAGACTAAAGTAAATTTGAGGCATCGGCCACATCATTCGATTCCACTATCAAATAGCTGGGAACCCTTCTTTAGTTCTTATGAAACCGCTCTTCGTTATAAAGAAATTAGCTAAAATGTATGCGCAACCTGGTTATTGCCTCACTTTTCCCAACTTTGGCAAGCGAACACTTTAGCTAGAAAGCAGCAATCGGGACAACTAAAAAAGGGTCCCGGGATATTTTAGTGTAAAACACGTCCAGTAAGTGGCAACCATCTAGCTTGCATAGCAAATGCTCCACAATCGCTGGAAAAAATTTGATCATGTTTTTGCAAAAACTACATTTTCGATGATAGCAGCGAATGGGGTAGCAGTTAGAAGATTATTGTCGTCTCGACGAGACCTTCAAATTGACACCCGTAGTATGTATATCAAATTTTAGGGTTTACGTAGCGCAAGAAATGGCGGATTATTTGATTTCTGCAAAAATGACAGGTTTTCAACGCCAAAATAAGAAAATAAAATATATCTCACGATAGCGAAAAGCTAGAAAAGTAGTTCAAAAAGCAAAAATGTAGAGTTCAACAAGATCTTTCGAATGAGTATAATCATAGCTGTACAGAAACTGCCTAACTATTAAAAATGGACAAAAACTACCCTGAACGGAGACGTCGAATTTTTGAAGCGGAATTGAGCGGAGGGTGTTAGAATGCTAAAAGAACTTATTTTGGAAAGTTTCATTAAATTTCATCTTGATTTGAACCGTCAATCAACAATATGTGCCCAAAAGGAATCACCTCATTGGTGCTGGTTTCCTTTCGGGTATTTTTGACTCATACGGCTTTAATCCTTTACGTAAATAGCTAAAACTTGCTAAATAATCTATTTCCGTGCTCTTTAACATTCTGGGACCAGTCCCAGATTTTTAGGCAAGAAAGTCTTGATTTTTGGGCTTAGGCTTCGAGTGTAGAAAAGACACAGGATTGGTTGTTATGGCTGGAAAGAGGACACAAAAATGAACATTTTTGCTTTTACAACCCTTGAGCTATCTCCAGTGGTTAAGTCAGTATAAGCAAAAAAACCATTTTGAGGGTCAAAAATGGCCATTTTCGAGGAAATCCGTTTTTTACTGCCAAACCTTGGGAACAAATTTGTTCCATTTATGCTCAATCGACAGCGTCCAAATACACATTTTATGAATCCCTACTAACCGGACTTTATTGCTTTCAGCTAGATATTTGGCCGGAAAACCATTTTGGCAAAACTGTGGTTATTTTGTTTTATTTAAGCATCGATTTCTCAAAAACTGCTCGACAGATTCCGGAGATGTTTGGCAAAATGGAAATTCGTACTATTGCGAAGGGACGTTTTTCTTGGTTTGGGTTAAAACGTATCGAGTTGTAAGAAAACTCAATGCGAAGTTGCGAAATTTCGTGTTAACGTGCATTTTCCGACAGTCGGCCGATTTTCTCGACAGTTAAGACCTGCTGAGCCAAATCCAGAAAAACGTCCCTCGGCCCATATGTCCTTCATATAGTGGCACAAGAAGAACTTTTGGCCGATTCTTCAGTTTTGAGAAATCGATGTTCAAAAAGTTTTGGTCTATATTCATGCTGTTAGATGTCTGCATGCCGGAAAATTTCTGCTAATTTTTTGCTAATGTTGCCAGTTTCGTAAGCCCCTGTGAATGTTCAGATAATAAGCTTTAAAACGATGTATAAAGCCAAGAGTACATAATAGATAAGAGTAAGAAACTCTTACGCTAGCATGTACAAATTATGTAAGGTATGCTCGGTTCACTAACTCGGGACCCCCCCCCCCGAAACTTCCGGGGGGGGTCCCACTTTGCACTAACTACACGCTTTCATATAAGCGTGTGTCTGCTCGCTGATTGGCCCGTTAGCCTTAAGGCTTATTGTAGGCAATTTATTAGTTATTTTAATTAATTAATTATAACTTTAATCAGGTAAATGTAATTAAAAAACTAATTCGACAACTTTGTAGCATTTTTTCTGCTCTTTCCAATGATATAAAAACTGTTGCATAATACAAAAATTCGAAGGACTGTAACGTGCAACAATTTTTACATCATTGAAAAGAGCAGAAAAAATGCTACAAAGTTGTCGAATTAGTTTTTTAATTGCATTAACCTGATTAAAGTTATAATTAATTAATTAAAATAACTAATAAATTGCCTACAATAAGCCTTAAGGCTAACGGGCCAATCAGCGAGCAGACACACGCTTATATGAAAGCGTGTAGTTAGTGCAAAGTGGGACCCCCCCCCGGAAGTTTCGGGGGGGGGTCCCGAGTTAGTGAACCGAGCATACCTTACATAATTTGTACATGCTAGCGTAAGAGTTTCTTACTCTTATCTATTATGTACTCTTGATAAAGCTCTTTCCAACTCCCAAAAGTGCGAAAGTTATAGCGTTTCAAAAAATCACCCCTAATGCACTGCACAAAAGGATACCACCATCGCTTTGAGTCAAAATCGATAGTCACGGATTTCGCTCATTTTCACACACAATTTAGGTACATATGTTCTCAAAAACGAGACAAAACATTAGAGTTCGAAATCAAACTGTGGCAGAGATATTCAGCTATAAAGTTGCAAAACTTGAAAATCACTGTGATTTGCCCTCCAAGGTCGTGTTGAGATAGAACGGCAGCGAAATTTTTGTCAACTAATATGGCAAATTAATTCTGTGGGTTGGCTAATGCTAAAACGACTACTGAACATCCATCCAGTCGTTCACAGTATATTCTTCAATTGTGAACTGAGCCTTTTTCAGCTAACTGTGCCCTCAAACTTTAGCTTTCTGATACTACATTTCGGACACATGGTTCTATTAGAAAAGTTGTTCAGCTCATCAGTAGCTATCGAATGATACGCAAATTGTCTATATTTTGGAAATTTCAAAAATTGACTTTTGTGACCTAATAAGAGATCAAAGGAGCCCACACGACAGAAAAGTTCTACCTTGAAGAATTTGCCTCTACAATAATGTCAGGCAGGCATTGAGAGTTTTATGTGCCAATTTTGGGACTTTCGAGTTTGTAAGAAGTGAGAAATTATTGAAAAAACGTGAAAATTGTGGAAAATGGTGATTTTTGGCAAAATTAGCCCATTTTGTGGCACGTTTTTTGAGAGCATTACAAATGGTAGAAATTTGAAACTACTGTCATGAGAATTCTGTGTATGCGCAGAGTGCAACTATCTATAAGCACATTCTGTAGCTTTTGCCAATCTTTCAGGAGAGGCGAAAATGTTTCGCTGGTCCTGTTTTTCGTGGTACAAAAAGCAATAATTTTACAAAATTTTGAATTTGAAAAATCGCCAAAAATCGGACACTCAACAGAATTGTACCACAAGGGTTATTTGCACTCTCTGATATGTCCTTAATATGTACAACACGGTTGTAGTGCTGTTTCTTGCATACAGCGAAAATTTCTTCGGCCACAAACTTTTTAACCTAACTTTTTCATTTTCCTATGTTTAACACATGTCGAGGTCACCTTTGAAGGGCTCTACAGCACGATAGAAGCAATATTACGCAAAACGCTCTTGTCTTGTTTTGAGGACCCATTGGGACTACAAAATATGTGAAAATTAGCAAAATCGGAGATGGTCGAAAAATTGGCCAAAAAGCGACCCCCCCCTCCTTAAGGGCTACGAATTTCACTAAGAGTTCGATGTTGGAAAAGCTAGCTAGTCTTTTGCCACATAATAGTATTAGGTTTGGTGTAAAATAGTTTAAAGTTTGAAAGAATTCCATGCAGCATATCGTCCTGTGGAGCCATCAGAAGTTGGTGTTGTCGGTCCAAAGCTTTACATGGCACGTACACAAACTTCGCCTCGCCCTGATCGCTATGGGCAAGGTACAGTACCCAAATTTTCCAGAAATAGTTCTGACATATAGCGCTTTGATATCGTGTAAAATAATCCTTAGGTCAATGTATACTTTTCTGTGAAATACAATCAAAGTGCGAAAAATTGGGTGTTGTAGGTCTATACGGGTGGCGGCTAACTAACGTCTAATGAGCTGTGTTTTACCAAATGAACCCAACTTTGCTCCAATTAATACTCCAAGTGTCTGTCTTAACTTATGTAAAAATGACGTGATTTCGTTAATCCCTGCGTTCGCAGTGCTAGATTACATTATCGATGTCGCAGTAATTTGGTGCCATTTCGAAGATGTGAGCCAATTACTCCAAATTACTGTGGCAGAATCGGCTGAAACCTTGCGCATTACAGGCCAGTGAGTCTACCAAGATATGCAGAAAGCTAGGTCACTAAACCTCGCTGCAGTGTTTAGAAATGCTAGATTGATTTCTCGAAGTATGGAAAGCTATCGCTCCAAAAAGCTCTAAGACAGTTGTAATCGCATACTGAACGAAGGAAGCGTCATATCGAAAAACGGATTTCATATTCGGATTCAGCAGGTCAAATAACCCCTATGACTACCTTTTCGGCGAAATCGGAGACAAAACATTTTTGACCCCATTTTTACTGCGCTTAGATAGCTTTTCAGGCATAGAAATAAGGGTTATTTCTTAACAAAAAGTTTGCTAGCACACAAACCAGAAAGCCTAACTCCTCGAAACCTACAGACAGCTTGCCCCTATTAGAGCCTAATATTTGCTAAAAAGCTGGGGTAGGCTAGGGGCTGTCAATTTTATTAGATCGAAAACGGCGCACGGTCACATCGCAACTTTTCGCCAAATTTCAAACTTTGAGCTGTTATAGCTGAAGAAGGAAGCAACGCTCGAAAGCCGGAATACTTTTAATATTTAACACTAGTAACAGATAACATTTTTGGCTGAAAGTTTCAGAATTGGTCTAACCGTTAATCCGCCAGAGCTGAAAAAACCTTTTTGAAAATCCCATTTTTCCCACCAAAATTTGTACTTTGGCGTCCTGCCAAAAACGGTGTATATGAGATATATTGTTGCCCACCCTAAACTTTTTTACCTTGATATGTTGGCTAATGTTGGGGGGAAAAGTAGCTCTCTCCGACGATGTCGTGCCAACCCCTTCGAAGCCCCCCCCCCCCCTAAGCGAGAACCGGTGGACACGGTGTCGTACAGAGATGGAACCGGGTCACCGGGTCAGTTCGGTTCAAGAGCTTCGACCCGGTCTTGACTCGGTTTTCTGAATTTACTACAAATTTTAGAAATTCTTGACTTACCAAGCTAAAATTTTAGCTTAAATTTTTGTTCGATGTGCAATATTAATTTGCTTTTTTCTTATGTTTGTCTTGAGCACTTTCACAGCTTGAGGTTATTTGAACCTGTCTGTCTCTGACAGAATATAGTGTTTAGCTTTATCAGTTTCATGACTTGTATAAATCTATTTAGAACTACACGGTTTGTTGATTAATATATATTTTTACAACCAAGTTTATCGTTGAAGGTATATACGTGAGCAATTTACGCAATACAGAATAAAAACCAAATTTTTAAAGTACTGTTTTTGGTAGTGTTTTTGGTCAAGTGCTCGTGAAAGTATTAGACCCTACAAAATTTCGCATACGGATAAATCATTGGTTTTGCCAACTCATTTCTGCATTAACTTAGAAAATGAAAATGCTTATTAATATATACTTTTCAAAAAACCGAGAGCAAACATATGTCACAGTTATTATTTTCCGTGTAGTGATGGAACATGGCAGCCAAAAATTTAGCGTTTTTAGGCAAAATCAAAAATTTTTTGCAGATTTTTGAATTTTCAGAAAAACCGGGTCACCGGGTCACCGGGTCAAGCCTAAGTGACCCGGTTCCATCACTGGTGTCGTATACTATTTTGTCACCTATGCTAAAATGTCACCAAAGCTAACTTTTCACAGAAAAGGTAAGTTTCTTTTCCAATCTCGTTATTTTTAATGGCATTAGATAGCTCCTGCAGAGACGATTATTTTCATATAAAATAATGTGGTGATTAAGTTAATTATAGCTGCTAATTATCACATACAATTAACATAGGAAATTTTCAAATTTTAAGGGAAACCTATCATGTTGTATATCATTCGAAAGCTCTTGACGAGACGGATTCAATGGTAAAGGAAGTAAGCCGATTAGTTAAGCTGGCCGAAACTTTAGCCGCAAAAACTATTTTTGGTAACATATGGAGCTATTACATACAGCCAATTCAATTTATCGGCTTACTTCCTTTACCATTGAATCCGCCTCGTCAAGAGCATTAGTAGCTATAATTAGCTTAATCACCACATTACTTTGTATGAAAATAATAGTCTCTGCAAATCCAATGCCATTAAAATAACGAGATTGGAAAAGAAACGAACCTGTTCTGTGAAAAGCTAGCTGTGGTGACATTTTAGCATAGGTGACAAAATAGTATACGACACCGGAATTATTGTTAAATCATATCTGTTTAAATAGACGCTAGTGGCACTCATCCTAGGAGATGACGGATTCTAATAGTCAGAAGCATTGAAAAATGAAAATCTAAACCTAATCCATCAATTTTTATTTAAGCTGCTTAGCGCAACAACTATCGTATAGAAGTGTAGGACAGAAACATATTTACTACTGATTTTTAAAGCATATTTGTTACGGACAAAGCAAAAAATTAGATGCACGCAATTTCATGCAACTCCATAGGTTCCACAAGGACAACCCGAAAATGTTTCCCTATTTCATCTTTTTATTTTTTGAATATAAATAAATATAAATTCAAATACATTCAAATTTTGAATTTGAAAATTTTCTTACGGCAACGGCAACTCTTAAGTTCTGATTCTACCTCCAAAACTTAAACATTCCACTAGGTGAATATCGCAGTGGTATCAACTAAACCGCGGCAGTGTTGACGAAAAGGATAGAATCCCATGGGATAAGATCGGATTCGGATCTTGTCCCATATAGGGTGGTGGGATTACTTGGAATTATTAATCCGCTTTGATAGTGGAATACCAAAAATTCGGATTTTGAATTTTGACTTTTGACAATTGATTCAAAAGTATAAAGATTGCTAGATGCACCAACATTATTGTGCTTGTGTTAGTCCCAACCAAGTTTTGATACCGGATTTCACTAGCAATTTTGTTAATTCATACCTACAGAATACGCCCCCAATATGATTTGTTTGTTCATAGTTTTTCGAAATAAATTAAGAACAGGGCATAATACTAATTTCATGGATAGAATGGCTGTGCTGTATACAACATATCTTCGTTAAATGAAACAATATGGAACTGGAACTGGAACGGTAACGGGAAATGGGAAATATGGATGTACAATCCACATAAATGGGATCATCTAATATATAAGAAGCAAGCGAAAGTAGCATTACGCAAAAGTGTTCCTATCTAGTAAATGCCTGTCGATTTGGTGCGCGGAATTACCAAAACCTACGACTTCCTCATGAGCGAGTAGCCTAAATCAGCTTGCAAAACCGAATTTCTCTCCATGCGGTAGAGTGCAGACTATATTATTCGGCAAACCCCTGAGCTGGGACTCTTATTTCGAAAAAGCCAGCCAAAAGATAGCCAAAACTACCGTTATCGTTTAGGAGGAATGTCAACAAGATCTCCCCAGTTGTCAATGTGCAGACCAATGACAGAGACACTTTTTTGAGTGTATTAAGGAGTTTTGTAGAGACCTTCACTCAGGCCCGTCGGGCCCAACGTCGAGCGGGCCGGGCCGGGCCGACCAAGATTCATTACATTTTTCTATATTTATTGCCTTTTAATAATATATATGTGCTAAAAGTTCTCAAAGCACATGCAGAAATATTTGAGGTCTTTTATCATTTTAAATAACTACTTAATCTTTTACATTTTTGGAAACTATAAATTTTGATTGCTTTCATGGTTTTGTTGAAAATAGTTGCGAAGTTCTATATAAGTTTCTAACTAGGTTCGTACTTATTGTAAGCATTTATGCGATAATTTGAGGCCAATAATAATTTAATTTTGAACGAAAATTCTTGGACATGGCTTGACTTCAAATTCGTTCGTCAAACGGTTGTAGGGGGTTCACTTCGTTTTCCAAGTGTTTTCGTTTGCTAAGTGTTTTAAAATTCTTATAGCTTGAAGCCATGGAGTTGGGGAGAAAGGACGAGTGCGCCGAAATCATATAATACAAAAACTTAACGAAAAATGCCAATGTTAAATTGTTTTTGCCTAGCAAAAAAATTGATTACAGTTTTAAACTTACGGGCCGGGCTGGGCCGGGCCTGAGTTGGAGCGGGTCCGGCCGGGCTGGGCCGACGTCGAAATTTTTTGAATCGGGCCGGGCCGGGCCGACCCAAAATTTTTACGGGCCGGGCCGGGCCGGGCCTGAAAATTTCAGACCGTGAAGGTCTCTAGAGTTTTGTAATCTGATTGGCTGCTATATTCACCTAAATCTCAAAACCCTTTGCAATAATTACTTATTTTTATAGACTTGTTGCATCATCCCTTCCGTTTAAGACATTTTAAAGTCGTTCTCATTTTTTGTGTATTTTGCACGCTCTTTCTATATTCATTTTTGTTGTTATATTACATAGGTCCGTGTTTTTTGTTGAAAAATCATGAATATATGAATCGAAATGCAAGCATTTTCGGCATTTTTCACGTATTGCATAGGAATATTGACCATGGAGCAGTCAAAATTTAAATATCCGTCTGTGTATTGATTTGTGATGCAGTTTTGCTTTTAGATATTGATAGCCTTTTCCGAAATAACATGCGAAGTGTTCGAAGCTCAAAAAACGGCACTGGTCCCAGGGTAGGTAATGTGGAATTCTGCATTATATCAGCGGGAGCGTGTAATGCTTCTGTATACTGGACGAAGGAAAAGCCGATGGGCATATCTTTTTTGCATTGCATTGGTACTCCAACAAGAATACGCGAATCTTTCCTTCTTTTGAGGAAGGGGTCGCCAACACGTAGTTAGATTGCAGAGAACATTCCTGTTAGTGGAAGGGTCGGAAAACTGGGATATAAACTGACACGCACTTTTCTGAAAAGGTGGGCAGGTGACCAAATGTTGTTCAAATTGGTCTTGTTCAAGTTCCCTCCTCGCCAAACGGTTGTCTTTGGGCAATCTGATTGGTTAGTGGTAACCCTCCACTCTCCAGCCAACGTTGTGGGATGCTTTTTCTCCAAACGGGGAACATTCGCGTATTCGGTCGGAGAGCGAGGATGCCATCAACAGTAGCCCTGAAGGGGCTCACCAATTATGGCACAATATTGCGCACTATTGATATTATGCAGTCTCTTTATACATCCATAGGGAAAGTCCTCTGTGCAAAATTAAATTTTCTTTGTCCAAACAAAAAATTTTATAAAGTTAAGAGACCCCCAGTGGTTTTTAACTGCAAATTAACATTGTTGAAAACAGCCCACAACATTCAGCAATTGTTTAATATGAAACTTAATATTTATTTATTTATTAATCCATAACTTTCTACTCACTACATGTAGTACATACTTGGACGTTCTGTTTTATAGCTAGCCGTTGCTAAATTAATGGCAGACCATACCTGTAGCAACTAAAATCGAACAACACCATTAGTAACAAGCGACAGTGCTTTTTGTAACTGATTGAAAAATTTATATTTAGAGTAACAACTTCCGTGGTAAAAGCGAAGGTTTAAGACCAACTACTTCTTCCAACGTCAAGAGGATTTTGCTTAGTCGCGATTTTAAAGACAGAAATTCCAAAGGTAAGTTTGAATTCCAGCAGAATACGTATATAATTCAAGCTTGAAGGGCGTAAGAAACAGACAATGGAGAGCCCCACGAGTCACGACTCATTACTTCTTATCAATTAATAAATAATTCCTTAATAAAGCCCACCAAAGGCTTCAGACTTAATGATATTGCGATAATAATTTTAATAATTTGATTTTACGCTTACATTTTATGTTAAAAGTCAACATCACCCTATTGTAATTTCACAATTTATATATTTGTACAATATTCTCTGAAATTGTTCCTTTCAGCATTTATTTGTTTGAATTTTGTATTACAGGAAACGGTCTAGGCATGAAAGTTGTTGGTGGAAAGGTTATTCCTGGGACCAATGGAGAATTGGGTGCTTTCATTTCAGCAATATATCCTGGCGGGGTTGTTGATCTTTTGGGCGAAGTTAATGAAGGTACACACATAATTGGGGTACTTTATGCAGTTATTGTAACACCAATCATATCTTGAGACGTGTGTAAGTGTTGGCTGGTATTGTGTTTTGCTTGTGACGTAACATATTTAACGTTCTTTTCAGGAGATCAAATTCTAGAATGGAGCGGAATACCTTTGACTGGAAAAACCTACGAAGAGGTTCAGCAAATTATTGCCCAGTCAAATGGAGAAATTGAAATAATTGTGAAAAGGTAGATGGGCAGGATTAAATCAAGTAATAACTTCAAACATAGACGTGATAAAGACTGATAATTACAATTAATTAAGCAGCATATCATATTCAGTTACAATTACAGTAACAGTAATAGTTGGTTTTTATGACACTTTTTAAGCTTTTAAATCACAAGGTTACCTTCTACTTTTGAATGTTGTTGCTCCAAATTAGCTTTTTACTTAACATATACCTACTTTTGCTACGTCCTCAGTCTTAATAATTATAGCTTTCATATCGTTATTCTTTCAAATTAGACCAAATATAGTGTAATGTTATATACAATTTTTCTTGAAATGACCTGACAGCAGTACTGCATGTACGTATTTATAATTTCCACTAATAATTTACGAATTTGTCAAATATCATAGGGGGCGCGCCAAGAATAATAATTAGTAAATTATATTGTTGTATGGCTTCTGTGCCTCTCGTGGGGACCCAACAGAATTTAATCCTTAATGACTTTTCTTCCAGCGTCAAGTGGCTCCCTACTGAGTTCAGTTGGATTCACTTAACAATAGAGAAATTCAATTCAAGGTCAAATTGGTCTTTTAAATTCAAGGTCTTTTAAAAACTTTATTCACGAAAAATCATTTATATAGATGAGGGGTTTCATAACAACTAAAAAGGGTATTTATAAAAAAATTTTTATTTGTAAAAAAGTTATTTAATAGAGGTATCGAATGATATTATCAATGTCTCTCGATAAAAATGTATATACTTCAGTCTGTAAAAAGTTCGAAAAATTGTACTCCTTTGAAAATCCGTTACAATGTTTTGGGAATCTAAACTAGCTTTATTGTATTCATCCAAAATCGAAAATATTAAGCTTCATTTTGACATAAAGATAGCTTTTTGACTCTAAACAATGAATGAGTAATCGTGGTTTAAAGTTGATGTCTCCAAAAGGAATCAAAATCTTAAAAACTTTAGCAGTCAATAAGAATCTATTAAGACTTATTCTAGCGTACGTAGCATAAACTTTATCTATAGATTACGGCAGGATTTGTGCTAGTGTGGGGACCTAATTAGTCAGAGTTGAGTTTGACCTTGAATTGACCTTCTCTATTGTTAAGCGAGTCCAACTGAACTCAGCAAGAGCCACTTGACGCTGGAAGAAAAGTCATTAAGGATTAAATTTTGTTGGGTCCCCACGAGAGGCACAGAAGCCTGTTGTATTGTTGCAC
>JASAND010027693.1:0-10686 GCA_030248195.1 Trissonchulus latispiculum
CATGCCGTCACAAATTTATACTACCATCCGAAATTTAATTTATGGCAAAACCACCCGTTTTGGGAGTTAAGTTGCCAGCAACAAGGCTGCAAGAAATTTGTTCAGAAATTCAGGCCAAGCCGGACAAACCAGCCTTCGATCAACTCTTCAACGTCACATCACAAATCAGAGTAGGTATAGAAACTGTCAAGAGCAGGAGGCAAATATTTCCAGCAAAATGTGGTTTTATTGCGTAAAATATTGCGAATTGACACAGTCGACACAGCCCAGCTTAAAAATGCTCAGCCAAAAACAAAAATACGCAGCAAAAAACACAGTCGAAGAATGCTACCGTCCGTATATAATATTATATACCTACCCGATAATCGGCAGCTGTTTTTTCATCATTCATCTGTTTTCCAGCAAAAATGAGTCTTTGCTGTGGGGGAGGGATGCCTTCCTTTTCTTCTACCTGGAATGGAGAAAATGATTACATTCACTTATCAGTATATAATGGAGAAAAATAAAGCCGGTCAGAAATATATAGTGGCACGTCGTGCAGACAGCTAAATTGCCAGAAACTGCCTGTAAGATAACAACTATAAACACCAAACTCCATTAAACTTAATATCACTGACTACAAAGGCAAATATAAAATATATACAATGTATACCCCATTTGCAACATGAAACCCCTAAAGCACTATCTGATGAGTACGTCCATACCTGGGTTTACTTTAATGGGGGGGCGAGGGGGCACCCTCACTTTTTGGGCTTCCTCCCCACTCACTATAAGGTGCCCAGAAAACGCCAATAAGGATTTTTGGTCAAAATTTTCAAAAATTTTCTGGCTGAGCCGGAATTTTTTTGTTCAAAAATAGTCTATTTTGGTACCAGGGATCGACCGGATATCCGGATCCGGATCCTGCCGGATATTGCAGATCCGGATCCGGCAGCAAAACCATCCGGATCCGGATCTTTTTTGCAGTTAACGAACCAAAGGAAATTTATTAGTGAAACTAAAATATAGATGGCTGGAGTGCTCTAAATTAATTTCTAGAAGCGATTTTTCGTGCTAAGAGTGTGGCTTTTACTCGGGGCTCCCGTGTATCTTAATATTCAACTGAACTCGAATAAGTAGACTTTGATATTTTGTCAACTAATTTTAACGCAAGTCATGCCAAATTAATTTCTACATATTTTCCATAATTATGTAAATTTTTTATAAATTGGTGTTAAATAGGTCTCCATGAGTAGTTATTTTAAGATATCTATAGACAAAAATTTAACAAAGTAAAAAGTTTGCAATTATCAGACTCCTTGACGTGTTGGGTTTTCCCAATTTTAACTTGTGCTTTTCTGAATTTTTAAGCGATGCTTTTAATAAAATGGTTTCTCGGTCGCAGCAAAATTTGAGGTCAACTTACAGCGTTTAACCATTTCCTATGTATTGCAAAATTATTAGACAAGTAAGCCTAACCGACTTGTAAACACAAAAAATTTAACTTCAGTGGAATTTTTAAGACGTTCAAGTATTCGTTTTATGTTTTTCTCAAGTCCCATGTAAGAAGTTAATGGTAAGGCAATGTTAATCTACTAATCTGCTGATTTTGTTGAAAAACTTTGATTGTAAACTGTCCCATGTCTGCGGCTGGGCCCACACATTTCAAAAATTCTTTAGATACTTAGTGAAAATTGTTTCTTTCAAGCTAAATGTTTGTTAACTCATTTGCAGTATCAAACACAGCGAAATTCCTGAAAATCATTAAATAAATTCACTACCTGCATTGAAGCATTACCAAAACCATAAAAAACCCCATAAGCATTAACAAAATCAACGAACAAAATTTTAAAAAATTGCATGTATTTTGATGACTAGATCCGGATCCGGATCCGGCACAATTTTGGATCCGGTCGATCCCTATTTGGTACTCAAACTCAATTTTTGAGCACTTTTTAGCATAGTTATAACAGTATATGTAGAAAACAGGCTATTTTTACTGTATTTTTGGCATTTTTAGACGATTTTATCGCCCCCCCCAACTTTTGGACCTCCCCTCCCCACTCCCCCCACCCCCACTTTTTTCGCCTAAAATAAACCCAGCATACTAGAACAGACTCCTACAACGCATGGTATATATACATGAGTTCAGACTTGCGCTCAGATCGTGATGGTTTTGGTGGTGGGGGAATCCAGGATTCTAATGATTAGATTTGTTGAAAAGCTGCCAAAAAACTGGAAAAAATACTGATGGGTAAGGAGACCTAGCGGGATAAGCGCCAAGTCAGGTGGGGAGAGAGAAAACCCCTCTCTAGGGCATATACGTTACGATGACATCATACAAATAATCTATATAAATCTATAAACCTTTTCCTTTATCCTTTCCACCTTATCATTTGGCTCAATGTCCAGCTCAATCTCTTTACCCGTCAAAGTTTTCACCTTGATTAGCATCCTCTCTAGCACTGACTCTGAATTGTCTTTATCTATACACATAATCAAAAAGTAATGTATATATATATATATATGTACGTACGTAATTATAACAGAACGTGAACAAGCAAGGGCGCACCCAGGATTCTGAAATGGGGGGTCGAGGCTGAAATTTTTTGCTTTCGCTAGATGCACCGTCGCCTGGGGGGGGGGCAACAATTTTAAATAAGTTTCTGTGCTGCTGCAGCACGAGTGACACGATTTTAAGGTACTGGTATCGCTTTGTGTAAATTCGACCCTACAAGCTTCAATTCTTTATGAAAGTGGATGAAACTTTCCAAATACCTTATTTTCGTGCTCTTTAACATTCTGGGACCAGTCCCGGATTTTTAGGCCAAGATAAGAAAGTTTTGGTTTTTGCCCTTATTCTCTCAGTACATAGTCGCTACACCGGATTGGTTGTTATGGCTGGAAAGAAGGCACCCAAATGAACATTTTTGCTTTTACAACTTTTGAGTTACCTCTAGTGGTTAAGGCAGTATAACCCAAAAACGATTTTTGGGGTCAAAAATGGCCATTTTTGACGAAATCAGTTTTTTCAAAATTACTGCCAAATCTTACAGACAATTTCGGCTTATTTATACTCAATCGATACACCGTCCGATTGCGCATTTTATCAATACCTATTCGCTGGAGTTCGTTGCTTTAAGCTAGGGAATTCGCCGAAAAACCATTTTGGCAAAATTGCTATTATTTTGTTTTGAACATCGATTTCTCAAAAACTGTCCAATGGATTCGCGTGATTTTGGGCTGAATGAAAATTCGCCCTATTGCGGAGGGACATTTTTCTTGGTTTGAGCTAAAACATCTCCAGGTGTGAGAAAACTGAACAGAAAGTTGTGAAATTTCGTGTCATCGCGCATTTGCCGGATTTTCTGGAGTACTGAGACTTGTTGAGCCAAATCCAAAAAATGTCCCTCGGCCCACATGTCCTTCATATCATGGCACAACAAAAAATTTTGGCCGATTCTACAGCTTTGAGAAATCGATGTTCAAAAATTTTTGGTCTATATTCAGTCTGTCAGGTGTCAGCATGTCGGAAGTTTATTGCTATTTTTTGCCAATTCTGCTAGTTTCGTAAGCTCATATTAATGTACAGATTATAAGCTTTAAAACGGTGTATAAAGCTCTTTCCAACGCCCAAAATTGCGAAAGTTATAGCGTTTCATAAAATCACCACAAAAGCACTGCACAAAAGGATACCAGCACCTTAAAATAGCCGTTAATCCACGCGGAGGGTCTGAAGTTGAGAAAATTTTAAAATGATGAAAAAATCCGCAATGGAAACCAAATGGATTAATAAGCGTTGTTAATTTTTTGAAATTATGAAATCAGAGAAGTGCCGCATGCGAGAAAAATTGAAAACACTGAGCCAGAAAAGCGACGCAGGCGAGATAAATTTCAAAAAATTTAGTTAAAAAAGCTCCCCAGGCACGAAAAATTTTCAGAATTTTTAATTTCATGCACTCAAAATAGACCAATTTTTGCTTTCTCCCCCAAAATTCCAGAGGGGTCGGAACCCCCAACTCCCCCTGGGTGCGCCCATGTACACACGGAATGGTAAGGGACAGAAGTCCTTGAAAACATGAACTGCCCACTCGCTGAGAAGTAAAATAAGTTTGCGCTTTTCCAAGGTAAACAAGTGGGTGTTGGTACTCCTCATCCAACTAGTGGTAGGGGGAAAAGTCGGTTTGGGGTTCAAATGAAAACCTGCACTTAAAGGTGCTGTTTTAGGGTATTTGCAGCAAATTTGAAAGTTTGTAATTTACTTAATTCTTGGAGTTCAACAATAATTTTTATATCACTTTAAACTTAAAGCATAGAATGTGCTTGTTTTACAACTAGGTAGAGTATAATTAGCAGTCTCATTTCACCTGTTCGATAGGCGATAACAAAAACAATTTTTGAGCATATATAGATTTGTCCAAGTGTAGGAAAGCTAAGCTAAACTGTAGGAAAGCTAAAAACGCTATATAGCTAAGCTAGCGTTTTTTAATTGCTTGCATGAGTTGAGACAAAGCCGTGTTCAAAACAATCTGGTTGCGATTTTCAAAATTCCACATTTTCGTTTCTGCGCGAAGGTAATAACACGTCCTTTGGGACTACAAATGGATGAAATAAACTATTTCCCCCCTAAATTCCAACCTCCAATTCCAATCTCCCCCCACAACGCTTATCTCACTTAAAACTTGACCGAATTGGTTAAACCTTTGTGTGGGTGCATTCCAAGACATGTGTGATTGATTGGTAACAAATTTTAAAATTTTAAGTTTTTTAAGGGGGGACCCAAGGGGAACCAAAAAATTTTTTGTCGCCATTTGCTGAAGTTGTATTGGGGATTCCAGGGTCGCAGAACACGAATCTGAAATCCATTTTTCGATTCACCTTTTCATTAGTTAAGTATAAGTTTACACTTTAAGCTTATATACTACTTTAGCTTTCATTGAACTAACAAAACGCTGAATCGAAAAATGGATTTCAGATTCGTGTTCTGCGACCCTGGAAACCCCTACATACAATTTTTCAGCAAAGTTGGAGACAAAAAATTTTTGGTTGCCCTTGGTCGTCCCCCTTAAAAACTTAAAAATTTAAAATTTTTAAAATTTTAAAACTTTGTTACCAATCAATCAGACATGTGTTGGAATGCACTCACACAAAGTTTTAACCAATTCGGTCAAGTTTTGGGGAAGTTAGCATCAAGTAAACTATCTCCACCTCCAATTGAGGCTGGGGGGGAGATTGTTTAAGTGATCCCTAAAAATATTAACAATACTCGGCCGACGGACCAGCGCTGTTGAAACTGTCAAAATCTTGTAATATTTGATTTTTCAAAAAATCGTCAGTTTTGACATTGAAAATGACTTTTTGCTGTTATATATCTCTTAAACTGCAAGGAATCGAGGAATATTTTGCAGAGCAATCTAGTAGGTCTTTGTGAAAGGATTCGAATGAATACGTATACGTTTATCCGTATAGTGAGGCCACAGTGCATGTATGGCGGATTAAAGCTAATTAATCCAAAACTCGATCGATTTCGACCTAATAAAATTGACAGCCCCTAGCCTACCCCAGCTTTTAACCAAATATTAGGCTCTAATTAGGGGCAAACTGTCTGTAAGTTTCGAGTGCTTTGGTTTTCTGGTTAGTGTGCTAGCAAACTTTTTGTTAAGAAATATATAACCCTTATTTTTAGGCCTGAAAAGCTTGCTAAGCGCAGTAAAAATGGGGTCAAAAAATTTTTGTCTCCGATTTTGCCGAGAAGGTGCTTATAGAGGTTATTTGACCTGCTGGATCCCAATACGAAATCCGTTTTTCGATATGACGCTTCCTTCGTGCAGCATGCGCTTACAACTGTCTTAAGCTTTTTGGAGCAATCGCCATCCATACTTCGGGAAATCGATCTAGCATTTCTAAGCTTTGAAGCGAGGTTTAGTGACCTAGTTTTCTGCACATCTTGGTACACTCACTGGCCTGTAATGCGCAAAGTTTTAGCCGATTCTGCCACAGTACTTTGGAGTAATTGACTCACATCTTCGAAATGGCACCACGTAACAGCGACAATATCGATAATATAATCTAGCACTGCGAACGAAGGGATTAACGAAATCACGTCATTTTTACAAAAGTTAAGAGACAGATACTTGGAATATTAATTGGAGCAAAGTTGGGTTCATTTGGTAAACCACAGCTCATTAGACGTCAGTTAACCTCCACCCGTACAGACCTACAACGCCCAACTTTTCGCACTTTGATTGTATCTCGCAGAAAAGTAAACACTTATTATTTTACTTATTTTACACGATATCAAAGGCGCTATATATCAGAACTATTTCTGGGAAATTTGCGTACCGTACCTTGCGCATAGCGATCAGGGCGAGTCTAAGTTTGTGTACGTGTCAAGTCGAGCTTTGGACCCGCAACACCAAATTCTGATGGTTCCACAGGACGCTACGCTGCATGGAATACTTTCAAACTTTAAACTATTTTACACTAAACCTAATACTATTGGGTGGTAAAAGACTAGCTACGTAGCTTTTCCAACATCGAACTTTTAGTGAAATTCGTAGCCCCCCCCCTTAAAATCTTTCGACTGGTTAAGGGGGGTACTGAAACCGTTTAGCCCTGAATTCCCTTAAGGTGCTGGCTTCCTTTCGGGTATTTTTGACACATGCGGCTTTCATTCTTTACGTAAATGGCTAAAACTTACGAAATAACCATTTCCGTGCTCTTTAACATTCTGGGACCAGTCCCGTATTTTTAGGCCAAAACAGGGTTTTTTGTGTAAAATACTGTGTATTTACACAAAAAAATAATTTTACACAGTAAAAAACTAATTTACACAACAAAATACACAGCCAAATTTTCGAAAATTTTTACAAAAAGTGCTCTGAAAAAATAGTTTTCAAGTCTTTAAGTTTTAAAAAAGCTCTAGCTTTTAACTGGGGGCTACCGCCCCCAGACCCCCGCCTGTTTCCAATGGCTTAGAATGGTTTCGTGCATGTCTGCATCAACATGGTTATGGGTGTTTTATTCTCCTAAGTCCTAATGCTTCTACTTATACAGTTGCGTATAATTTATTTTCGTACTCCATGCAAATATTCGTAAATAGTATTTAACTATACATTTTCTGAAGCTAGTATTATTCAATATAATTTCTTGTATATCTCTTGTATATATAATCATAAAAACAGTCAGAGCCTAAAAATACTTGCCATACAACCCAGGAAATATTCAATACGAAAGCTAAAGGAATACAACTTTTCAATGCCGTTTCTGCCTTTAATTTAAAAATTTTCTCAACTTCTAGGGGGCTCCGCCCCCCAGACCACCCCCCGCGTGGCTTCTTCCGAAATGCTACACAAGTGCAGTTGGCATTACTTTGGCCTGAATGGTCCGAAAATAACATTGTAGCAAGAAAATAACGTCTACATGTATTTTATTTTATATATATTACAATTGAAAAACGACACTTTAAAATTTTACACAGCTTCAAACAAAAATACACAGTGAAATTTAAATTTACACAAGATTTACACAGGTCCGATTTTGAAAAAACCCTGGGCCAAAAGATAAGAAAGTTCTGGTTTTTGGCCTTACGCTCCCAGCATGTTGACCAGATATGGGGTTGGTTGTTATGGCTGGAAAGAGGACACGAAAATGAACATTTTTGCTTTTACAACCTTTGAGCTATCTCCAGTGGTTAAGCCAGTATAAGCAAAAAGCTGTTGTAGGGTCAAAAAATGGCCATTTTCGACGAAATCAGTTTTTTCAAAATTACTGCCACATGTTAAGGACAAAGTTGGCTTAGTTATACTCAATCGATGCAGCGTCGGAATGCTCATTTTATGAATACCTATTAGCCGGACTTTATTGCTTTGAGCTAGAGATTTGGCCGAAAAACCATTTTAGCAAAACTGCGATTATTTTGTTTTGAAGATTGATTTCTCAAAAACTACGCAGTAAATTCGCGTGATTTTTGGCTGAATCAAAATTCGCCCTTCTGCGGAGGGACGTTTTCCTCGGTTTGGGTTAAAACCTGTCGAGTATCAAGAAAACTCAATGCGAAGTTGCGAAATTTCGTGCTTCCGGGGCTTTTGGCCGATTTGCTCGAACGTTAAGACCCGCTGAGCTAAATCCAAAAAACGACCCTCGGCCCATATGTTCTTAATGTAGTGGCACATATATATACCGTTTGGACAATAAAATATGTTAAAATCAGCGAGATCGGAAAAAGTCGAAAAAATGACCAAAAAATGGACCCCCCCATAAGTCTACTTGGTCTACTTTTTGGCACAGATAAAGAGTATGGGCGCGGTAAAAAAATAAAGGGTGCTAACTGCTGAGATCTTAGTTGCCCTTCAGTCCTGTTCAGCAGTCACGTTTATGTGCCCGATCCCCCGTTTTTCACAACTACCGTCGTAACTAAAATTTCAGCTGGCCAGTAGACTCGAGCCATCGGGTAGCTCTATACGCAGAAATGTACCCAACTGTTATAGCTTATGCACAGCTAAGGCAAGTGATTTTTAAATTTGAAATTTTGCAAAAAAAGGTCAACTCTGGTGCAAACTAGGAGTCTGTAATTTGGCACATAGAGAGGCTCCATAGGTGTGCACATTTGTGCCAAACGCCAAGAAATTCTAAGCCATATCTATCCGACTACACTAGGCTAATCATCGTGCCAGAAGATTACTCTTTTAACCCTGCTCGAGAAAAGGGTTAACTCAATTTAAACTGGTTTTAACTTGCTGAACAAAAAGGCGTAAAAACAGCTACAAGGCTTAAGGGGATGCTACTCAAGGTTTGCCCCGACTTTCTCCGATTGGCTTACTTCTTGACAGAGTTATAGAGGATGGGTGTGGTCCAAAAATATCGGGTAGATCTTAGCCTCCCTCCAGTAGTTTGCAGTCATCGCTTTTATGTGCCCGACCCCAGATTTTTCACAACTACCAACACAATTGATTAAAAATTTCTGCTGGCTGTTAGGCCTCAGCTTCAACTTTGCCGTTTGGCATCATGATTTGGCAAATGTGTCTCCATCTGCTAAAAATACAAAATGGTTGTATCTTATCTGCATCTAAGGGAATTGATCTTCAAAATTGAAGTTTCGCCAAAATTTACATGTTTGACTAACGAAAAAAAATTTTAACTATGGTGCAAGCTATAATGCTGTAATTTGGCATAACAGATGCTCCATAAGTGTACTCATTTGTGCCAAATAGTAGGAAAATCTATCGACTGTTCAATTAAAATATTTGCCAAAATCGCTAAATTTTGGGGACGGAATCAATCTTTGCGAATATTGAAAAAAGAGTCAAATTGACAAAAATTGTTTCAGTCCTCAGAGTTTCCATTTTGCACAGATGAGTACACCTATAGGGCCTGTGTATATGCCAAATTACAACCTTATAGCTTGTAAAATTTTATAAATTTTTGGCGAAACTTTAAGTTTCAAGGGTAATTTCCTTAGATACAGACAAGATACAAACCGTCTAGTATTTTCTGCAGACGAGGGCTCATTTGCCAAATGGTAACTTTGAAGCTAGCGCCTAGCAGCCAGTAGAAATTTTTAATCATTTGGCACTTGTGAACAATGGAGCTGGGCTGGGGCTGTGGGACATAAATGCGAAGGCTGCACACGGCAGAAGGGAACTAAGATCTCAGTACCCGATATTTTTTGACCACACCCATGCTCTATATATCTGTGCCAAAAAGTAGGCCGGACAAAGTCGGGGCAAGTCGATTTTAATAGCCCCCATATCTTGGGAACTTAGCTACAGTAGTTTGGACATCAAGACAAATTTCTCGATACCAATTATCTCTACTGCTCCCTACCATATACCTCTATTAGCAGTGATTTCCTATCCAGAATTGGCAATTACAACTGAATCAGAATTAAATACCACCAACTAACAATTTCTTACAGTTTGCACAGAAAGACAAGTAAGACAACATCGAAAAAATGTCTTTACTAAATACACGAGAGTCACTGCAAAAATTAATGACAATTATTTTACAATGACAATCATATTATACGTACATACATACACCTATAGCATATAACTGTCCTAACGTTCTACAAGTTATAATACAACAAAAATCTACATCTCTATGAGCTAACAACGGCATGTATATACGTACGTATATACGTATAAATACATCCTTTAAAATACACTGAGAAGTCCAAAATACGAAAAAACATGGTAAGTTCTCTGCTCTACCAAACCGGCAAGGGCTTCACTCTGTCAGTACTCTGTTGTGGTCCTTTCAAAGCCTTTCGCCCTCACAAATGCTGGAAGAAGCCCAAAAGGTTGGGGAAGGGAACGAAACGTCTGAAACCAGGTGAGACCCGCAGATCCTGCCAGTCAAAAGAAAGCGGGGCTGCCAGAAACTATCAAATGCCGTATAGCAATGATAGGTATTAGGTAATCCTTATACTACATGATTACAACAATAGCGGTAACCCACCTCCCCCGGCATGGTATATAGAAAAATCTTGCCTGCAAAAATGCACACGTGTAGGTACATCAGGGGCACACCCAGGATTTTGAAAAGGGGGGGTCGAGCCAAAAAAAGGGTTTTGCTTTTGCCAAACGCGGGGGGGTGGCGGCAATAATTTGCTACAATCCAATGTTGCTGCAGCACAAGTGATGAAATTTGTGTATAGCCAGCAACCCACGAGGGGGTCAGGGGGGCGGAACCCCCAACCCCCCCAGG
>JASAND010027695.1:0-37226 GCA_030248195.1 Trissonchulus latispiculum
CCTCCAGGAATGGCGACCCTGGTTGTATCCCAGCCAGAAACTGCTCTATGAATGAACACGTCAAATCATCTTCAGACCCATGCTAGGATGACCCCCGCCACTCGGGTCTCCCCCCAGCCGGACGCCGATCGTGGAAACCTGGGGCTGAGGGGACAAGCCAACCGGGTTTCGGCACGTCCCAACGCTGTACAAGTGGAACTATGTTCCAAAATTAACATTGCCTCTTGGAATGTCCGTTCATTGCGATCCCTGGGTTCCCAAGAGCTCCTTGCAACATCTCTAAGCGAGAGAGATGTTTATATAGCTTGCCTCTCGGAAACACGTATACCCGACTCCGGAAGCTCAACCCTCTTCACTCCAATAGTACCTGGAAGCCAGCCCAAACATCCAGAATACAAACTCTTCTACAGCGGTCCCGTAGACGGAAGCGGTCAACATGGTGTAGGAATTGCTATCAGCTCGCGCATAGAGCATGCCTTACTGGAGTTCACACCAGTCTCAGCTAGGATTGCTACCGCTAGGATATCTACAACACCTTTTCCTACTTCAATCATTAGCTGCTACTCCCCTACAAACGCAGTGGACGACCAAAGTAAAGACGACTTTTATCAGTCGCTAAGTGATACTATCAGCGAAACTCCCAAAAGCGACTTTTTGCTGATGATGGGTGATCTCAACACAACCGTCGGTCCCAGATTTCCATGTGAATCATGCATTGGTGATCACTCTATTGGAATAAGAAATGACAATGGGGACCGTTTTATCTCGCTTCTCTGCCACCACCGGCTGTTTGCTGTGAACACGGCGTTTCGACACAAGCGTCGCCATCTGGAAACCTGGGCATCTAACGATGGCTCAACGAGGAAACAAATCGATTTCGTTTGCCTAAGTCAGCGGTGGAAGTCGTCTGCTCTAGGCTGTCGTACATTTTGGGGGACCTCTCTACAGTCTGACCATGGCATCCTAGTTTGCACTTTACAACTCCGTTTGTGCAAAAAGAAACCCCACCGTCGTGCCTGCCCACGCTACGCCACAGAGAAGCTAAGAGATCTACAAGTAGTGAATCAGTTTCAAGTGGAGCTCTCCAACAGATTTCAGGTACTATCAGACCTGGATAACGTCGAAAACCTATTTTCAACCACCAAAGCGATTATCCAGGAAACTGCATCTCAGTGCCTGACCGCTACAACGAGACGACGAAACGACTGGATCTCACCGGCCACCATGAATCTGGTCCAGCAACGCCGGCGTACAACCTTGTCAGTCCAGCGCAGGGAACTTTCAGCCATAATAGCTGAGAGCATGGCCAAGGATATGAATGCATACTGGCTGAAACAGGTAGAGGTTATGAACAACGCCACGCGTCACGGAGACTCCGGAAAACTGTTCAAAACTCTACGAGAAGTCTCTGGAAAAAGGACCGTCACCAGCGAAATAATCCGAGAAGCAGATGGAACTGTTATCCGCAGCCTTCAAAGGCGAAACCAGCGCTGGTCGGAACACTTCCAGACTCTCCTGAACCGCCCCAGTCCCATCCAGCCGCTGTTTGATCTGCCTTTCGATGGCTTTCTGGACATCTCAACAGATGTGCCTACAGAAAGCGAGGTCGGCAAGGCCATCAAATCGATGAAGTCGTCTAGTGCTCCCGGTGAGGATGGCCTGAGTGCTAGTATTTTGAAAGCTGGAGGTCCAACCCTTTGCCGTCAGCTGACCGGACTCGTCCAAAAAATATGGGAATCCGAAGAATTCCCTGCTGACTGGAAGAAATCCGTGTTGGTGCCTCTATTTAAGAAAGGAAACAAATCGGAATGCAAAAACTACAGGGGCATCTCCCTGTTAGATGTCTCCTATAAGATCGTCGAGGCCATAATCTTAGGGCGGCTTCGCAGTGCGATAGACAGTTGTCACCGCGAAAACCAAGGGGGATTTAGACCGGGCCGCAGCACTGTGGACCAAATCTTCGCCTTGCGGCAAATCATGGAGACGAGATACGAGTATAGGCAGCCGACGCTTATAGCATTTGTTGACTTCAAAGCGGCCTTTGACTCCATCAATCGCCCACGTATGTATGAAATCCTATCTTACTGTGGGCTGTCAGACAAGATAGTGTCATTAATAAGACGTATGTATGATCAAAGCCTAAGTGCCGTCCGCATTGGTACAAACTTGACTGATTTCTTTCCCGTTAATACTGGAGTGAAACAAGGCGCCCTGCTGTCCCCCCTGCTATTTAACATCGTTCTGGACGTTGTTCTTCGGAAGGCCCTTGAGGGATCCCCTGGGATCAGAATTGATGGAGATGAACGACTGACAGATCTGGACTATGCTGACGATATTGCTTTACTAGCAGAAACCAGC
The DNA here is from genome assembly GCA_030248195.1 of Trissonchulus latispiculum. Classification (NCBI taxonomy): domain Eukaryota; kingdom Metazoa; phylum Nematoda; class Enoplea; order Enoplida; family Ironidae; genus Trissonchulus; species Trissonchulus latispiculum. The sequence continues at coordinate 2,359 of JASAND010027695.1, forward strand.
GCGGATCTGAACCAGATGATCGACAGGCTGGATAACTATGCCTCTGCAGTCGGTTTACTGATCAGTGCAGAAAAAACAAAGGTAGTGAAGTGTTGCTCTGCGGACCCAGCGCCGATCCTTCTGCGAGGCCAACCACTGGAGTGTGTTGACCAATTTTCTTATCTCGGCAGCCTTGTTGCAGCTGACGGCAACCCCACTCAAGAAATAAGATCGAGAATTGCCAAAGCCGAAGATGCCTTCAACAAACTACAGGACTCTCTCTGGAAAGACCGAAAAGTCAGTCTGCGTACAAAGATTAAAGTTTACTTTGCAGCCATTCGTCCTGTATTGCTTTATGCTTGCGAGACCTGGCCGGTTAAGGTAAATGATCTTAACAGACTGCAAGCCTTTGAATTCTACTGCTGGCGCCGCATGCTCGGAGTGTCTTACCATGACCGAATTTCCAACCATGAAATTACCGAACGCATCAATCCTCCGTCGCTGTGCAGGTCAGAATTGCTAAGACGCAGGCTGCGTTATTTTGGCCACGTCCTACGTCGTCATCCATCATTTCCTGCTAGACGAGCATTGATGGCAGAGCCCCTGCCCCAGTGGAAGCGTCCCCGCGGCGGCGTTCGTACTACGTGGCAAAGGACAGTACAAAAAGATATCTCCAGTCTCCGACTTCACCACATATATCAATCTTGGTCAAGGGACTGGAAGAATATCCTAGCCGACATCGCCAGCGACAGACAACAATGGACGGCAATGACCGATTCACTCGTCAGAGCAGCGGAGGATCCCACAGCGGCCTCCAATTAAGCAAGTATGAAGTTCTGAGTTTCTCTGCCAAAATGTCTGGAAATAGGTTATAATCACTCACAAACAGGAAAAAACAACGTTTTAGCCTTTAAAACGGCACTTTAGAGCCACCAGACTTCATACTGGACGCTGTCGGGGGCCATCAGTGACCACTAAGACTTCGGCGGGGTCATTTGCCCTAGTTGGAGCACTAGGTTAGCGGTTTTGGGTTCTAAATACGTTATTTAGTGTGCTCCATCCAAAACTGATGAGAAAAAGTTGCTAGCTGCTCTCTGGGATCCGATCCGCCACTGATTTTTTTGTTAACGGGTGATTTTTTTGTTAAACCTTTAACAAAAAAATCACACATTTTCGTCTACTGCAACTTACTGGTAGGTGGTAGAGCAATGAAACTTGTGTGGTTTTAAAGCTTAGCCCAAGACCTATCCGTGGGTCCTCAAAGTAATCGATTTGGTTTAGTTTTGCGAAAGTTCCAGCCAAAAAACTGAATTTTGATTTTTTTGTTAAGCTTGCTATACATTAACAAAACGTAAAATCTTGTTTTTTTGCTGTTGACTTTTGGCTTGTACTTATCGCCGTCAACCAGTGTTTTGGTTATGGCTCGCCATCCCGTCCGTCACAATCTGACGCCACTGAACACGATCTTGAGCGATATTCTGAGAGATGTCCAGCCAATTTCGGTTCCATATGGCGGCACCAAACGCCCGGTTTTGGTGTGAGAGGTCACTTTCCACTAGGTTCAGCCAGAGCTTCTTGGGCGCGTTTCGGGTGCATTTCCAGCCAAGCGGCTTCGGATCGAACAGTATTCTCTTCGGCAGGCGCTCATTGCTCATCCTACAGACGTGGCCGAACCATCGTAGGCGACGCGCTGCAACCTGTGCCGAGAGGCTACTCTGGTCAAGGCATGCTTTTCGGATTGCACTGTTGGTGTGGCGTTGCAACCTCGAGACTCCCAGGATCTGACGCAGGCAAGTCATCTGAAACACTTCCAACCGTCGTTTATCTACGTCTAGTAGCCTGCACGTTTCGCTGGCGTACAGAAGGATAGACAGAATGATGCAATTGTAAACCCGCATCTTGACGGCAACGCTAACTGGACGACTCCAGAGACGGGGACAAAGTCTGGCAAAGGTAGATGTTGCTTTGGCTATACGACTTGTTACATCCTCGGCAGGAGAGATGGTGTCACAGCGGATTTGTGAGCCCAGATAGTTAAAGCAGGCAACTTCTTCAATCTGGGTGCCATTCAGATGGATGTTGCTACTGCCAAAAACCTTCGTTTTTGATGGATTTATTTTTAGACCCAGTTTGGAAGCTGAAAGTGCTAGGTCGTCTAAAAACGCCTGAGCATCGTTTTCAGATTCTGCAAACAGGATTAGGTCGTCCGCATAAGCCAAGAACGATATTTCCAAGTTTTCAGCAACCTTGATACCTGGCCGATGTAATTTTCCCATAATCCAGTCAATCACGACATTAAAGAGAAGAGGAGATAGCACACAGCCTTGGCGTACACCTGTGTTAATTCCAAATGACGGGGACAGGTGAAGACCGGTTCTTACACAGCTGCGGCTTTCCAAGTAAAGATTGCGCAGGAGATCCACAATTTTGCGTGGCACGCCTTCGACAATCAGGGCATTCCACAGTGACGGTCGATGGATACTGTCAAAGGCAGCCGCAAAGTCCACAAACATAGCAACGAATTTCTTGCCATGCCGTATACGCCTTTCCATAGCCTGCCGGAGAGTGAAGATGTTGTCAATGGTGCTTCTACCTGGACGGAATCCCGCTTGCTGCTCGGAAGCGTTTCTTTCTCGCGCCATTCTTAGCCGAGCTTGAATGATGGCTACCAATAGCTTGCCACAGACAGAGAGTAAAGTTATACCTCTATAGTTCTTGCATTCAGAATGACTGCCCTTCCCTTTATAGATTGGGCAAATTACACCATCCTTCCAGTCAGCGGGAATTCAGCCAGTTCTCCAGACGGCACAGATAAGTTGATGTAAGGGAAGTAGAACAGGGTCACCCCCATGCTTTAAACATTCAATAGGCACTTCGTCGATTCCAGCTGCGGTGCCAGGCTTAGAGTTTGAAATGGCCCTTTTCACTTCTTCCAACGTTGGCTCATCCGTCGAAATTTCCCCATTAGAGGTTGCTGAGGATGCCTGCGTAATCAGGTCCTGGTCCAACTCCGGAGGATCGGGACGGTTAAGGTGGTGGTATCGTTTACCGCACTGGTGCAGACTGAAACATTTGTAATGGCAACCTATAGATTTGACGTATTTAAAGCATTAAATGACCAAAAACTTGCATATTCTCAAAAAATGTGGCTTTCATTGTTAGGCGGTAACTCACAAATTGGAAAAAATAATATGAAATTTTGAACAAGGATTACTTTCGATTAAATTAGGTTAGAGAGCTGAAATTTCGCAAGCGAAGACAGGAATATCTTGCCGAGTGTCATTTTTCAGCATTTTAGTTATTGCTTAGCATGTCTAAAGAAAACATCTAAAAACGCATATTGATGCCATTTTTGAAAATTGAACAAGCGATATCTCAACTGTTCTAGACTAAAACAGAAAACTAGGAAAAATGACCCTGCAATAAGTTTTGGTCAATTCGTACGCCAAATTTGAAAACACAATATTACTCGAAGTATGAGAAAACCTTGTTTAAAACATAAATTTCCTTCAATATTTAACGATCAATGTAATTGGTACTTAGCTAAGTGCTGGCTTGCCATTACAAAGGGGCAGCAGTGACGAAAAAGAATTGATGGTTTTGTTATCGTAAAATAGTGAAAAAACTGGTTGAGGAGAGAGAAATCGGATGGGGCTCAGATATTTGTTTCCATATATGTCTACAGACGCTTTGGAAATTGCGGTTGGGACGAATAACGTTATTTCATTTGTACTCCCCCATTTTCGTAATTTTACTCCCCCCCGGCACTGTTCGCGCCAAGAATACGTCAGAATATTGCTATTATGGGTTACTTTAAGCTGCAAGATATCCACAGTCATTAAATATGCATGAATAAGTGATATTAGAAGAAACAAATGGCAATATCTGTTAATTTTAATTTTTCGTAGCAGTAGATATATTTGCACGCTGTCCGCTCACCGAAAGTAGTCTGGTTCGAGCTTAAAACCAAAACTTTAAATTTTTTATTTTTTGGCGTTTCTAGTCTGGGTTGTGTCTACTTATATTAATAATGGATAAGAAATTTAGAAAACCACTTAAAATTGAAAAACTCAGCATATATAATTATTTTTCGTCAAATATGGAATTTTGGTCAAAATAAAAATTTTTTCATACAAGATTAAAAGTTTTATCAGCATGATTGGGAACAGCAGTAAGGTCGTTAAGCGAAATTTTAGGTCATTGGGATTATTTGCTGTAAAGTTAGCCTTCAAAATACGGTAAACGATACCAGCACCTTAAGTAGCTCGCTGAAATATTCGGACCATCTATTCCGACGCCCTTCCTCCGATGATATTAGATTTCCTTGTGCATCCTTCAGGGAACTGTCGGCCACGCAGCGGCCGGACGGACCGGTCATTGCATTGATGGTTCGGAAGAGTGTCCTTTGATCTCCTACATTAGCTGCCTGTTCCACCTTCGCACACTGGTTAATCCACCAGTTCCCCTCATCGTTTCGAAGACTTGCTTTGATTGCTCTGTTCAACTGATTTCTTCGTCGAGTATCGGCAATGTTGGATCTTCGTTGTTCCACTAGACCTAGGGTTTCTGCAGAGATCCATGGATGCTTACTGCGTCGCCTGCTAGGACACGACATTTTCAAAGAGTGGACAATATTTGACTTGAACGCCTTCCAGCAGCTGTCCACCGAGTCAGGCAGGGTTACCAGTGCAGCAAATCGGTTTGAAACTTTTGGCTTACCATCCCTGACGAGCAGAAAGATTTGAATTACATAAAATAAAACTTCTAAGTAAACAATTTCAAAACAGCAATTAATTTTTGGGGTCTTCAACTTCAGATTACCCCCCCACTCCAAATTCTAAAGTCTTGACCAATCGAGCTGAAATTTGTATGGGTATGTCTTCGACCACGCTGAGTTCAAACATCGCAAAATTTTTCCATTTCGAGGGATTCGATTTTTTCGATTCGCAAAGGGAAACCGAAATCTTTTTGTCGCCGATTTTGCTGAAAGTTGCGTACAGGGATTTTCTGCGTCGCTGAACACGAATCTGAAGACTGTTTTCCAATTCAGCTTTTCGTTAACCTGATATGAGCTAAAGTTGTAAGCTTATGTTGAGCTAACGAAAAGCTGAATCGAAAAACGGATTTCAGATTCGTGCTCATCGCCCCTGAAGATCCCTGTATGCAACTTTTTAGTAAAATCGGCGACAATAATTTTTCGGTTTCTCTTGGTTCCCCCTTACTAATAAAAAAAATCGAATCGCGGGAAACCCAAAAATGTTGCGATATTTGAACTCAGCGTGGTCGAAAAAATAAATTTTAGCTCAATTAGTAAAGTTTAAAAAATTTTTGAGTGGGGGGTATATATATACTCTGGAAAAACAATTTTTGTATTCTTTTCCATTTTTGCATTGCAACAGTACCAAGATTTTTTATATGAGTATTTTTGTAGCACAGCACTCGTGATCCAGAGCCTGTTTTTGGTATCAGATTTTTGCTAGCTTTGAATTTCAGGAAAATCAAACAATGTACAATACTGCGTTCGATAGCTAAAATGGTAAAAATGGATTCAAAATAGATGGAATTGTCACTATAATTATGTATAATCTTGTAAATTTACTGCCATTTACTGGAAGAAAAACCGGGAAAATGGGTCTGAAAAACCAGGAAAAACCGGGAAAATGAAATCCAAAAGTCCGCATGAACCCTGCGTTCTGTGAGGCCTTGTCTCACAAAACTAGTTCTGTGAGGTTCATGCCTCACAAAACCCGTTCTGTGATGCCATTTCTCACAAAACTAGCTCTGTGAGGTCACTTTCCTCACAAAACCCGAAATGATTGCAAACTCAATGTTATATTGGTATTTTAACAGTTTATTGTAATGTCTTACAATTCCATGACTTCCTGATTTTCAATGAAATTTTTCAACAACAAATTTCCATCAATTCAAATTCTTAAGAGAATGTTTTTACTGGTTCCAAAATTGCAAATTACTACTTTAGCTATTTAATTTACTGAAAGCTTGTTAAGCTTTCGATTTTTCCAGGAAAGCACCAATTATTTATACATAAATAAATTATATATTAACAAAACTTTATTTAATTTTTTTATATAAACTTTGACTGAATGTCAAGTAAGTGTACAACTTGTAAAGTACAAGTATGGTCAAATGCTTAAAATATTTTTTTAAATTAATTAACTAAACCTAGTTGGAAAAATGAACTTTTAGAACTTCGAATTTTAAAAATGGTGAACTTGAAGTAGAAGTTCTAAGAGTTCATTTTCCCAACTAAGTTTAGTTAATTAATTTAAAAACATTATTTTAAGCATTTGACCATACTTACTTACTTGACATTCAGTAAAGATTTACATAAAAAATTTAAATAAAGTTTTTTGTTAATATATATCATAGGGGTCGCGGTAGCGACCCCTATAATATGAGTGGAAATGGTCGAATGACCGTGTAAGCTTAATAAGCTTTCAGTAAATTAAATTACTAAAGTAGTAATTTGCAATTTTGGAAGCAGTAAAAACATTCATTTAAGAATTTGAACTGATGGAAATTTGTTGTTGAAAAATTTTATTGATAATCAGGAAGTCATGGAATTGTAAGACATCAATAAACTTTTAAACTAGCAATATAACATTGAGTTTGCAATCATCAATCAAATCAAATCAAAAACTGTTTATTTGGCCAAATAAGGCATACGTCGGCACGAACAATATACAACGACGCAACACGCTCAGACTTCATGGCCAAATAGGAGACACGCAAGTATCTGCATGCCCCGCACACTGCACAAACACATATATATAGTGCAAACATACTACGCACAATGGTCAAACTGATGATAACTAATAACTACATAAACATGTACGTACTTCATACGTGTGGTAGGTATATATATATACAATGGAGGTATATATACGTATGTATTGAAATGTACATAAAAATGACAACAACAACATTAATCAACAGGTATATATAAACTAAGTCGAATCTAACTCATACTTCAAGAACCGACTGAGGTCGGCAGAATCAAGGAGACTTTTAAAAACGTTCAAGTTTGGAGCTGTCACTATTTCTGGCTCTAAAAAGTTCCAAATTGGCACCATTCTACTCGCGAAAAAATATTTTCTGCAGTCTAACCGGCTTTTAAAACTTTGGAGTTTCAAAACATGACCTCTAGTGCCTGAGTCTATTGCATATGTGAAGAACTCTGCAGAACTGACATTATCCAGCTGATAAATAATTTTGTAGGTTTGAGTCAGATCTGCCTTCAATCTGCGACTCTCCAGCAACTCAAGGCCAGTTAATCTAAGACGGTCCTTGTAGCAAAAGTCCCGAATTTCTGGTATTCTTTTCGTGAATCGTCTTTGGACAGCTTCTAATTTAACGATGTCTTTTTTCAAATGAGGTGACCACACGCTAGAGTTGTACTCCACAATTGGTCTAACGTATAACATAAACATAGCTACCAAAAATTTTAAGTCTCGACAACAAAAAGACCTAAAAATAAGGGCTGTTTTTTGGAAGGCTTTGGCACAAATTTTATCAATGTGTGTTGAAAACTTTAAATCAGCGGTTATATATACTCCTAAATCCTTTACTATTCCCACTTTTGGAATTTTATACCCATTAACTTCAAAATCTGCATTGATATGCGGTTCCCCAATTTCAAGAAGCATGCTTTTATGAAAGGCTATTGAGAGTTGATTTCGTGCAGCCCAGTCAAAAATATTACCGCAGTCGGACTGAAAAGGCATGAAATCGTTTAATGAGCAACCTGAAAAGTAAATCTTAGTGTCATCAGCAAAAATTTTCACCTCTGATCTGGAGCAAACATCAGGTAAATCATTTATGTAAATGAGAAAAAGCAGAGGGCCCAGAACACTTCCTTGAGGTACACCACTTAGGACTTCCCCAGTTTCTGACAAAACTCCATTTACTTTGACAAACTGCGTCCTTCCACTTAGAAAGGCAGAGATCCAGTTTAGTGCTCGCCCCCTTATTCCATATGCACTCAGTTTACTCATAAGTTTCCTGTGTGGCACAGAATCGAAAGCTTTACTTATATCTAAGTACAAAACCTTAACACCCTTCTTGCTGTCGCGACTGTTTGTCCATGAATTTAAACACTCCAATAGCTGAGTTTGAGTAGAACGACGAGACAAAAAACCATGTTGCTCCCTGGTAATGAGCTTATTTTTAAGGAGGTGTTCGAGCAAAAACTTCTTCAAAACTTTTTCCATAATTTTACAACAAATGCAAGTTAGAGATACGGGTCTATAGTTTTCAGGAGTTGAGCGAGCTCCTTTTCCTTTATAAATAGGAACTACATGCGCTACTAGCCAGTCCTCAGGCAGTCTCCCTTCATGGAAAGACTGTTGAAAAATAATTTGCAGAGGGCGACAAATTTGTGCACTACAAATTTTAAAAAAGCGGGCAGGAATATTGTCTGGCCCAGCAGCGGAAGTAAAACTCAAGGTTGCGATAGCTTCTTGTATAGCCTTGGCAGAAAAAAGAATATTTTCCAATCCTGAGTCAACTTCCCTCTCTTCCAAATTGATGTCCCTCCCGTCATCCCTCACAAATACAGACTTAAACTGACAATTTAGTACGTCAGCCTTCGTTTTGTCGTCAACGGCAGTATTTCCATCGACGGACAAGGCAGATACATCATCACGACAGTGAAGTTTACTCTTAACATACTTATAAAACGAACGGTTGGAAGGAGTTTGAACAAATTTGAGCTCGGAACTGAGGTAAAAACTCTTAATTTCGGCATCACACCTCTTAGTGATTTCCTTAAGGCTGGCCTCAGTTTCAGGAGTATGCTGATTTCTAAATTTCTTATGCAATTGTCTCTTACGCAAAAGAAGTCTACGAATATGCTTTGGAAATTTAGGCTTTTTTCCCACAGAAACAGTCTTACAAGGAACGCTTTCGTTAATAATTTGAAGACATAGATCTTTGAAAACCAACCACATGTCGTTTGCCGATGAACACGTGCTAAAAAAATCAACCCAGTTAATCATTTCAAGTACATACATCATATTAGCATAATCTGCTTGATCCCAACAACGGTATGACTGAGAGGAGATGGGAGGAATTTTGTCGTTTACCCTGAAAGATACACAGCTGTGGTCACTATTTGCAACTGGTGGTTCGATAGTGACATCTGAGATTAAATTTGATTCGCTTTCAAAAACAAGATCAAGAATGGAATTTCCTCTAGTGGGTTCCATAATCTTTTGACAAAACCCATTTTCAATAAACAAATTCATAAATTCAGCCTGTCTGTGGGTCATGGAAGCCTGAGGAATCCTCCAATCAACCCCGGGTAAGTTAAAATCACCCGTAATAATCAGCGGAGCCCGTTTCCTTAGTAAAAACTTTAAGCAATTTTCTAAACTATCAATGCAAACTACGTCAGTGACAGAAGAGCGATAAAAAGTAGCATATATATACTTCTGACCCCCCATTCCACTCACTTCGACAGCAATTCCTTCGATCGCAGTAAGCTCAGGAATAGTTAGTTCTTTGCTGGGTAAATTTTTCTTGATCAAAATAGCAACCCCTCCTCCCCGATCCCCGATTTTCCTGTCATTGCGATAAATATTATATTCTCCTTTACAAATGAACAAACTAGAAGGACAGTCTTCTTTTAGCCATGTTTCGTTCAGGCAAATAATTTCAGGAAAGTTGTACTGAAGGCAAACTTCGAAATGAAATTGAAGAAATTTGTTACAAATACTTCTGACGTTACAAAAAATCACATTAACGCAAAAAGGGGAAAACTCAGACGCAATCGTCGGCGAATTTACCGATACCATACTTGAGTTTTCGGGTTTTGTGAGGAAAGTGACCTCACAGAACTAGTTTTGTGAGAAATGGCATCACAGAACGGGTTTTGTGAGGCATGAACCTCACAGAACTAGTTTTGTGAGACAAGGCCTCACAGAACGGGTTTTGTGAGGTTTGAGCCTCACAAAACCAGTTTTGTGAGATTTCGGGTTTGGGACGTGACATATATATACGAGTAATAAAAATGCTCCTCTGGAGCATGAAAAAGTAATATGGGTGATGGTGAGGTTGTAAAATCAACAGAGGACTAGTCTAAAAAATGCTTAATATGGGGGGCTAGGTTCAAAAAAAGAAGAGGACTAGGTTGTGGGCGAATTAATATGGGCACAGCTTCGCCGAGCAACCCATATTCGCGGACTGACAAATTTATATACTACGTATTACATATGTATATATACGTACCAGTGTTCAGTTTTAGTTACGGTGCGTAAATAATAATATACAACTATGGTAAACGAGTTTTAGCGGAAGCGAACATTTCTTTCGATAAACTCTTAATATTTACTGTGCATTTTAACCATTAACAAGTTAAATTGGCATGAATGGTTTGCCGCCGCTTCTTTCTTTACGCAGGTACGTTTGTAGCGTCGATTTTAATCAAATCGGTGGGAAAAAGCGTTTTCCGTGCTGTTTTCGGAAAATGGTTACCCTTAAAGGGGCAGTTGGGATAAGGAGCATTCTTTCGAAATGGTTGCCCTGAAAGGGACAGTTGGGATAAGCAACAGTCCTTGGAAATGGTTGCCCTTAAAGGGGCAGTTGGGATAAGGATCTTTTCTGGAAATGGTTGCCCTTAAAGGGGCAGTTGGGATAAGCAACATTCTCTGGAAATGGTTGCCCTTAAAAGGGCATTTGGGATAAGGAATTTTTCTGGAAATGGTTGCCCTTAAAGTTGCAGTTGGGATAAGCAACATCCCCTGGAAATGGTTGCCCTTAAAGGGGCGGTTGGGATAAGCAACATTCCCTGGAGATGGTTGCCCTTAAAGGGGTAGTTGGGATAACTAATTTTTCACTAAATATCGCAAAAAGTTACTTGATACACCCTCTTAAAGGGGGTCATAGCAAATCCACCAGCTCAACTTCACTACCGGCTTCGAAAAAAGCACTGATATTAGGCTTTTCTAAACAATTTGCTCACTTTTGCGGACTCCAACAGCGTAGCATTTGACTAAATCTCGAGATCCACGGGAGCAAACATTTCGATTGCAGATTTGGAATCTGCGTCCCCGAATTACCCTATGACCGACTTTTCAACCAAATCGGACATTAAACGTTTTTATCCATTTTGACACCTTCACCTGAAAATGGTTGCCCATAAAAGGGCAGTTGGGATAAGAAATTTTCTACTAAATATTGCTGAAAGTTACTTTACACTTCTTTTTAAAGGGTATCCTAGCAAATTCACCGGCTAAACTTGACTAACGAGTTCAAAAAACACAGATATTAGGCGTTTCTGGGCAGTTTGCTCAGTTTTGCGGTCTCCAACAGTGTAACTTTTGGCCATATCTCAAGATACACAAAAGCTAGAAAAACTTCGATTGCAGATTTGGAATCTACGTCCTCGAATTACCCTATGACTGACTTTTCAACCAAATCGGAGAGAAAAAGTTTTCGGCCATTTTTGAGAATCGCCTTGGTCCCCCCCCCTTACGATTTTAAAAAATTAAATTCCCTGCCCTGGTCGACTGGGTGGGTCTAGAGCGATGAAATTAAAATGGGTCAGGTTTGGGACCAACCCCCACATACCCACCAAATTTCAGCTCCGGGCGTTTAGCCTAGCTTGAGTTAATAGGGGGGGACAAGAAGAAGAAGAAGAAGAAGAAGAAGAATAACACGACGAGAATAAGGGTTTGCCCTTTTCCTTCGGAAGTAGCGGCAAACCAATAAGAAAACTCTATATTTCAACAATAATTTCAGGACTCTCTCCGACGATCTTCTATTTCTAGTGAACCGTTAGCGTTACAATCATAGCCTTGGTTCTTTCTAGTTGCTTGCCGTAGTCCAGCACAACCAAATTACTATATATATAGTTTACGTATATATAAGCAAGCAACTTGCAGCGATTGTTTAACTGCTGGAATTGTTATTATTGACTGACAATAATGGCATTGTATATGACAATCGCCACGGCGAAGCGTGAAAGCCCGCGAATATGGGTTGCTCGGCGAAGCTGTGCCCATATTAATTCGCCCACAACATAGTCCTTTTCTTTTTATGAACCTAGCCCCCATATTAAGCATTTTTAAGACTAGTTCTGTCTTGATTTTACAACCTCACCACCACCCATATTACTTTTTCATGCTCCGGAGGAGCATTTTTATTACTTGTCCTGCTGTCATTTTAAAGGATCCCTTTCCAGCAATGCGGCAATGGATACAAGGAGCTTGAACAGTGCCGTAGGTAGAGAAGAAAAGTGATTATATAAATATATAGTACCACTGAATTCTCACCTCCGCCCCAAGCTTTGGCCGCTGCAACCTCCGTTTGTGGGTGGTATATATAAGGAGAAAACTTTTTCGCCTCGCCAAAGACTTCGACAGTATGCCCATCGTGTTCAGCGACCAGGGTTAACTGTATGGGTACCGCCAGAGGGCCGAAAAATGCTGTTTTAGGGGGTTTGACCACTGGTCACTTCCTCGATTTCGGCAATATGAACACTGGTATATATACATATGTAATACGTAGTATATAAATTTGTCAGTCCGCGAATATGGGTTGCTCGGCGAAGCTGTGCCCATATTAATTCGCCCACAACCTAGTCCTCTTCTTTTTTTGAACCGAGCCCCCTAAGCATTTTTTAGACTAGTCCTCTGTTGATTTTACAACCTCACCATCACCCATATTACTTTTTCATGCTCTAGAGGAGCATTTTTATTACTTGTCCTTGTGTCATTTTAAAGGATCCCTTTCCAGCAATGCGGCAATGGATACAAGGAGCTTGAACAGTGCCGTACGTAGAGCAGAGAAGTGATTATATAAATATAAGTGCCACTGAATTCTAACCTCCGCCCCATGCTTCGGCCGCTGCAACCTCTGCTTGTGGGTGGTATATAAGGAGAAAACCCTTTCGCCTCGCCAAAGACTTCGACAGTATGCCCATCGTGTTCAGCGACACGGATTTACTGTATGGGTACCGCCAGAGAGCAGAAAAACACTTATAGGGGTTTGACCGGTGGTCAATAGGCCTCATAGACCGTAGTGACCACTGGTCACTTCCCTCGATTTCTGTCATTTAGAAACTGACAGATGTACTATCCAGCTTGAACACGTTGTAGTATATTGATGCAAGCACACAAAGTGACGGACCAAAGGTAATATATAAAAATATTTTTTTTTTTAATATTATAGCGCGTGATTTATTAAATTTTTTGGCATAGTCGATTTACTGTAAATGCCCCCAACCAAAACGCCGAAAAACGCTGTTTAAAGGGGTTTGACCACTGATCAATAGGCCTCACAGACCGTAGTGACCACTGGTCACTTCCCTCGATTTCGGCAATATGCCCAATGAAACGAGCGTAGTCGATTTACTGTATATGCCCCCAACCAAAACGCCGAAAAACGCTGTTTAAAGGGGTTTGACCACTGGTCAATAGGTCTCGTAGACCGTAGTGACCACTGGTCACTTACTCGATTTGGGCAATATGCCCAATGAAACGAGCGTAGTCGATTTACTATATACCCCAACGAAAACGCCGAAAAACGCTGTTTAAAGGGGTTTGACCACTGGTGAATAGGCCTCATAGACCGTAGCGATAGCGCCCCTACATAATATGGGTATAAAGGCGTCTGCGCGGCCCTCTGGAGATAGTGTTGGCCTGGTGCCAGCTAATTAGAGGTCCGGGAGGGATAAAAATGTTACCATCGTAAAGTACTCGAGTAGTACTACAAGTACCATCATACGTTTGGTTAAAATTCGGAACTTCGAAATTTTGCACTAGGAGAGAGTTATATACCATGCGGTTGTTTTTTTCTCGGTTAATAACGCTTATTGGAAGTGCATTTTCAAGCGAAGTGTTGGAACGATGTGGGCATTTTGGTCCAATGCTACTATGATATGTTGGTAGACAGTATCCCCCCATGCTACCAAACGAAGGTCATTTTGGCACTCGGCCAACTTTGGCTCTGTGCCAAGGCCCCAAAGTCGGACTTTCGCTATTTTGGCACTTCAGTTGAAATCAACTTTTGTTCACAGGCTAGCAGCTAGATCGGTTTGGTTTATTTTATTTGAATATTTCGGACTATGCGCACAAAGTAACGAGCGGGATTTTTTAATTTCGCTCTGTAGCTTTCAGGAGGTGAGCCCAAACTTTGCATTTTTTCACCTGTTTTCACGAAAAGTTTCTAAGTCCCACTTTTACTAGAAATGGCCTAAAAGTCACTAAAAATGGCCTTTTTCGGCCTTGGGGTGGTACCCATATATAGTAAATCGGGGTCGCTGAAAACGATGAGCATACTGCCGATACCGTCCGAAGTCACCACTGGTCAGCATGGCTCCCATGGTTCCTCGCCCAGGGTCAAAGTTGGGAAATTTCACTATAAACAGCGTTTTCCGGCGTTTTGGTTGGGGTCATATATAGTAAATCGACTACGCTCGTTTCAATGGGCATATTGCCGAAATCGAGGGAAGTGACCACTGGTCACTACAGCCTATGGGGCCTATTGACCACTGGTCAAACAACCTAAAACTGCGTTTTTCGGCGTTTTGGTCGGGTGCATATATAGTAAATCGACTACGCTCGTTTCAAAGGGCATATCGCAGAAACCGACGGAAGGAAGTGACCACTGGTCACTACAGCCTATGTGGCCTATTGACCACTGGTCAAACGGCCTAAAACTGCGTTTTTCGATGTTTTGGTCGGGTGCATATATAGTAAATCGACTACGCTCGTTTCAATGGGCATATCGCAGAAACCGACGGAAGGAAGTGACCACTGGTCACTACAGCCTATGTGGCCTATTGACCACTGGTCAAACGGCCTAAAACTGCGTTTTTCGGCGTTGTGGTCGGGGGCATGTATAGTAAATCGACTACGCTGGTTTCAATGGGCACAGGCCTGTTGCGGTTCCTTTTTTTCCTTTTATTTCCTTTTTTTTCGTGGCCTTCCTTTTATTTTCTTTTTTCGCCCAAAATTCCTTTTTTGGGGGGGGGGGATCCCGAGCAAATCACATGGGGTTAGTAAATGTAGTTTAATACAGCACGTGATTTGCCCCGCGGCCGCCCAGCCCCATACGCCGCGTCCACGTACAACAGTGTATTACATCTACCATGACAATGCGTATGCGTGCAAGCGGCAAGGTCACGGCAGGGTTAGTAGACAAAAAATACAAGACAACGGGCAGCTGAAGACCGCGGTAGCTTGACCTGTTAGTAAAAAATTTTAGAAAAAGACTGCACCAAGATTAAGAAAAAGATTACACGAAGCGTATATATATACTTTATATATATACGTATTTACGTATTTACTTTCTCGAGATCTCATGAATTCCATGGCGCGCAAAGGACTACGGTCCTTTTAGTGCACGCCCCCGAATAAACTTTTGAAGCTGAGATTCATATCCTTTCAATTGTTGCTTAAAGGAAAAATTTGAAACACAAGAAACCAGGTTTTCTGGTAGGCTATTCCAAATATTTGCAATTCTATAGAAAAATGAACTTCCAGTACGATTTTTCTTAAATGCCTTAGGCCTGATACACAAGCTATTCTGTCTTCTCGTTCCGATGTCAGTCAAATAAGTAAAGCAATCATCAAACGAACAGTCATATACATTATGAGCAATATTATGCATTACACATAAATCGGCGATGATACGTCTCATTTCCAAAGACTGTAAATCACACTTGACAAGTCGTTGGTTATAGGTTAAGTGTTCAAGTCCACGAAGACGTTTTGTGAAACTTCTCTGTACATTTTCAATGGCGTCAATATCTTTCAGCAGATAAGGAGACCTTTTATTTCCTTTTTTTCTGGCTGACTTCAAAAAGTCTAGGAAATTACAAAATTTTCAAGCAAAAATTACGTTTTTGCCCATATTTTTTCAAAAATTTCTGGCTAGGTTTTTTTGGTCAAAAATAGCGTCGTTTGCAGAAATGAACAATAGTTTTGACGACGCCAAAATTAAAATGACGACAGAATGACCAAGCCAAAATGTGGAAGTAGCACTCAAATTTAACAAGAATGCAAAGTTTCTATTACGTTTTAACAGTGATTTTTCAAAAAATTCTCAAATTTTGGGGGCTGCTGCCCCCAAACCCCCGCTCTATATATATTGTCTTAGTGATGTTAAGCTTTTAAGCTAAGCTGTTAAGCTCTTAGTGGTGTTTGAATCAGTCAGTATATCTATTATATATATATATATATATATATATACAAAGCCATATATATATTATATATATATATACATATATATATAGATATATATATATATATATATATATATATATATATATATATATGACTCGCTTTTTCTAAGGGTCACAGATTGTGCCATAGGCCGCGATTGGTTTTAAAATTGACCCTCTCCGATTTCCTTCATTTTCACATATGTTGTACCCATTATTGGTCGGAGTATCACTGCGCAATCCGTTTCTCCAAATTTCCTCGTATGCATGAGAAAATGGCCTTCAATGTTTCAATTTCAGCTCATTTTGAAGCAATCTGGACCGATCAACTTTGAAGACTGCTAACTGAAGCTTGGATTGTTCGATTTGGCTGAAACTTTGCATGCATATTAGCCAACGTAAGTACTAGTCATATGTCGAATTTGAACCAAAACGGTTAACTACTGCTCGTGTTCTGATCAAAAACAGGTCTCAGATCGGGGTCGTCAAAGCCATCATTTTCACGGTTTTTCGGCTGTAGCCAAAAACCTAGGTTAGGGAAACGGCTGATTTTTTATGGTAGTTGTAGGCTCATATTGGGGCCACACGCTCTGTCAATTTCAGTCAAATCGGTTTGGGCTTTTGAAGTCAAATTGGCACCAGAAGAGGCGTCGGCCACTTTTCGGGAATCGCCAAATTTCTCATTATTTTACGTCCACAGCTTGATAGGAACAGAATAACCGTATACCCTTCCATCAGTTTAAGCACTCTAAGCAGTAGAACGAGGTGTGCCAAAAATTGTTTGATTCGGTTAAGGTACTAGTCGGCGGCAACGCTTTGAATTTTGAAGTCCACGTCCAAACCAGACTTATAGCTTGACATGGCTTGGCATTTAACGAGCGCTAGCGAGAAATGCATGCACTTTTGGGACTTGTGTCAAGAAGAAAAGTTGTTCAGCTTGTCAAAAGCTTTTGAATGAGCTAAAATTTATACTGTTTCGAACAACTTCAAAATTTCGTAATTTTTGACCACACTGTACAAAATCGTGAAAATTAAAGTTGTTCGAAACAGTACGAATTTTAGCTCATTCGAAAGCTTTTGACAAGCTGAACAACTTTTCTTCTTGACACAAGTCCCAAAAATGCACGCATTTCTCGCTAGCGCTCGTTAAATGCCAAGCCATGCCAAGCTATGATAAGTCTGGTTTGGACGTGGACTTCAAAATTCAAAGCGTTGCCGACGACTAGTACCTTAACCGAATAAAACAATTTTTGGCACACCTCGTTCTACTGCTTAGAGTGATTAACTGATGGAAGGTTATACGGTTTTTCTGTTCCTATCAAGCTATGGAAGTAAAATGAGAAATTTGGCGATTCCCGAAAATTGGCCGACGAATCTTCTGGTGCCAATTTGACTTCAAAAGCCCAAACCGATTTGGCTGAAATTGACAGAGCGTGTGGCCCCAATATGAGCCTACAACTACCATAAAAAATCAGCCGTTTCCCTAACCTATGTTTTTGGCTACAGCCGAAAAACCGTGAAAATGATGGTTTTGACGACCCCGATCTGAGACCTGTTTTTGATCAGAACACGAGCAGTAGTTAACCGTTTTGGTTCAAATTCGACATATGATTAGTACTTATGTTGGCTAATATGCATGCAAAGTTTCAGCCAAATCGAACAATCCAAGCTTCAGTTAGCAGTCTTCAAAGTTGATGGGTCCAGATTGCTTCAAAATGAGCTGAAATTGAAACTTTGAAGGCCAGTTTCTCACGCATACGAGGGAATTTGGAGAAACGGATTGCGCAGTGATACTTCGACCAATAATGGGTACAACATATGTGAAAATGAAGAAAATCGGAGAGGGTCGATTTTAAAACCAATCGCGACATCTGTGACCCTTAGAAAAAGCGAGTCATATATATATATTCATATATATATATATCATAGGGGTCGCGGCAGCGACCCCTATAATATGTGTGAAAAGTGGCTGGAGACAGTGTAAAATAAGCTGCGCAGAAGCTGCGCAAAATCCTGCGCAGATCCTGCGCAGATTTCATGCGCAAATTGTAGAGCACATCGAGTTTAGTATGTCTGTGAAGTTTCAGCCCCGTATCACTTACCGTTAAAAAGTTGCGCCCCGGACCGGTTATGGCGGCGATGTTTTTTTCCGGTTTCTCCTATTTGATGGTTGTATTGTACATAATGTTCGCCGCTTTCACGTGATCTGCAGCGGTGGGCCAACCTAAAGGGCTATGGGGTCTAGTAGTACCCTCTAAAGAATTTAAGAATCACAACTTTTTTTGCGCCGCAGCTGCGCCACAGCGCCGCAGTGGCGCCGCAAAGTCGGCTCATAGCGAAAAGTGACCATTTTTGTGGTCGTCGCTCAGGTCGAACGTTACGAGCTGGAGCTGATTTCTTTTTATATTCAGAAATTACATATATTGAATTAACTAACGGTCCAGGTTGCGTTTCTCTATCACTTCCCTAGCGACCACAGTGGCCCGTCAAAGATGGCGAAAATTCGAAAAATGAAAAATCGAAATTTCTCGCTATCTATTTAACTTTGAACGCTCAAATCTTCCATACAATGGTTTTCTGGCACGGAGAATCGATTCCCGCAGTCAGTTTTACCGTCAGACCCACCCAACTTGCTGGGCTGGTTCCACTTTGCCGTCGGGAGGGTCAAGTCGGAAACCGCTTCCTGGAGGTCCATAGTAGGCTTTACCTAGCCTCTCAAAACTTTGTCTATAGGGGTTTTCTGGTGCGCCCAGCTCATTCCCGGTGTCCTTTTTGCCGTAGGACTCATCCATCTTGCTGTGCTGGTTCCACTTAGCCGTCTGGAGGGTCATGTCGGAAACCGCTTCCTGGAGGTCCATAGTAGGCTCTACCTGGCCTCTCAAAACTTTGTCTATAGGGGTTTTCTGGTGTGCCCAGCTCATTCCCGGTATCCGTTTTGCCGTCCGACGTACCTATTTTGCTGGGCTGGTTCCACTTTGCCGTATGAAGGGTCAGTCAGTCAAGTGGTCGAAAATAAAATTTTTCAAAAGTGGTCAAATTTGGTACCAAATGAAAGCCCTAAGCGAGCTGAGCAACTTTTGTCATAGAACTGCATGCTCAAAGTGGCTGCAGAGTGCTGTGGTGGGGTGGGGTGGGGACTTAGGCGATTTTCGGTCAAGTTTTCAAAAGTTTTCAAATTTGGTACCAAATGAAAGCCCTAAGCGAGCTGAGCAACTTTTATCATAGAACTGCATGCTCAAAGTGGCTGTAGAGTGCTGTGGTGGGGTGGGTGGGGACTTAGGCGATTTTCGGTCAAGTTTTCAAAAGTTTTCAAATTTGGTACCAAATGAAAGCCCTAAGCGAGCTGAGCAACTTTTGTCATAGAACTGCATGCTCAAAGTGGCTGTAGAGTGCTGTGGTGGGGTGGGGTGGGGACTTGGGCGATTTTCGGTCAAAAATGAAAGTTTTCAAAAGTGGTCAAATTTGGTACCAAATGAAAGCCCTAAGCGAGCTGAGCAACTTTTGTCATAGAACTGCATACTCAAAGTGGCTGTAGAGTGCTGTGGTGGGGTGGGGTGGGGACTTCGGCGAACTTACGCGATTTTCGGTCAGAAATGAAAGTTTTCAAAAGTGGTCAAATTTGGTATCAAATGAAAGCCCTAAGTGAGCTGAGCAACTTTTGACATGGAATCATCCACCAATATTTGCTATGCCAAATAACGTCACGTGCCCATGAAACTTTTGTCTTTACTTCTTCAACCGGAATTTAAAGGATACCTATTTATATTTATTATATATTTAAAGGATATTTAAAGGATATATATATATACGATACAGCCAACACACACATATTATCCTCTTTTGTGCGGAGCATTTTTGTTACTTGTATATATATATATTCAGGCGCGTAGCCAGGGGGGGGAATGGGGGAATTCCCCCCCCCCCGAAATTGTGTTGCCCCCCAGGAATTTTATTCCTGCCGTGTGTAAAACGCCCATTTTGCAAAAACTTTTTGCGCCTTCGGCACGAAAGAAGTGTTTATCTACCATAATAATACGTGTTTTCCACTAAAAAATAAGCACCAATTACCCTATTTGGTGTAGTTTGACTAGCTTCTGCATCACTTGGGAACATGAACACGCACTGCGCAATGCAAAGGATGCTCTCTAAAAATTCCACGAAGGTCACGAAATAGAAAAATTCTAGTTTTCTCCTCAGCTTCTGGGGGGCTCCGCCCCAGCCCCCCCCAAAATTGTGCATCCCCCCCGAAATTTTTTCTGGCTACGCTAGTGTATATATTTATATATAGCCATATATAAAGCCAGAGAATGGAACGAGAGCTTATACGTATGTACCAGGATAGGATGTTTAAGAGCGTTTATTGCATAAATGTTATAACTATTGGGATTTATCTGGACGGCAGCCCTGTCGTTGTCAACACAATTTCGTGAGCGCGTATATATACGTATTATATTTCCAATGTTTTTTTTGTTTTTTCCAATGTGCCAGAAAGAAGACCTGCGCCTAGTCTACCTTGCCTACATAGCGTCTGCCCTTGAATACTGTGGCGCTGCATGGATGGCCACCACAGCCCCCTCCAATCTCCAGAAGCTACAGGTTATCCAAAATGAGTCTGCCAGAGCCATCACAGGCTGCCCGGCTGGCTCGCCGTCTGAACTAACCCTCAAGGAAGCTAATCTCATTCCTCTCAACATCAGAGCCAAAATCCTGACTGCCACAGCGTTCCATAAATATCAGTGCCTCCCAGACTCAAATCCAACTGCAGACTCCTACGCGGCCCCAGTCCGGCAGCGCCTCACATCCCAAGCGTCTTGGAGAGAAGTGGGCCGTCAGCTGGCCGAGGAATCCGGTCTGGCAGGCACCAGGCTTGAAAAACTCAGCGCTGTTGGGCCGGTCCCCCCTTGGCTTGTGCCTGCGGGGCTCACCGTCAGCAATGAGCTCGCCACCCTTACACGACGATCAGACTCTCCGGAAGCTAAGAAGGCAGTCACTGAAGACTTCATGGCCGCACTTGAACCGGCCGATGTAGAAATCTTCACAGATGGTTCAGCGGAAAACGGAACTAAGAACGGTGGGAGCGGAGTGTTTGTCCTGCACCACAGGACTGGCCGCGTCAGAAACATCATTTAACCTGCCGGCCTAATTACCTCCAGCTATGTCGCTGAATTAAGGGCCCTGGATGCTGCACTAGAATGGGTCCTTGAAGCAACTAGTAACGACGACAGAAGCATCAGAATTTTCACTGATTCCCAGGCATCGGTCAGAAAACTACAGTCTGGCCCGTCAAAAGCTGTCGGTTCCAAAGAAAGGAATAGTTGGTCTAAACTTGCCAGAATCCTGGAATCTGGAGCCAGACAGCTACAGATCTACTGGATCCCTGGCCATTCAAATATTCCAGGCAACGAGAAGGCTGACTTTCTGGCAAATCTGGCCACAAAACTCAGCCAGTCCGAAGTCCCTGTCGATTTTCGCGCCGCAAAATCATTGCTATCAAGGACGTTCAGCCAAATGTGGGAAATCTCTCTAACCTCTGGCCGGCTGAATCTAACCCCAATTCCGGCCACAAGGTGGAACCGGGAATCTCACTTATCTAGATCCAGCCGTTCCACCCTTTCTCAACTACGGGTTGGGGGCTTCTGCCCTATTCTGCACTGGTATCTCCATAGAATCGGGGCAGCAAACGACCCCAGCTGCCCATTTTGCCCTGGCACCGAGGATACCCTTTCCCACGCTATCCTCACCTGCCCCAGAGGCGACCGCCAACGCCTCGTCCACCTAGGCCCAAATCCATCTCTGTCTGTCCTGTGGGAGAAACCGGGGAAGGTCATTGCCTACCTTGATGGGTGCGGGCGTCTCCAGTAGATGTCCGAGCCGATTGACGATCGTCAGGTGGTTGGAAGCAGTCACAACAACAACAAAAAGTTCTTTTTTCGTTTCTACGTGAAAACGCTGGTTGTAGCATTAGTGTATGACCTCTCATACCGGTATCATCCCTATACATTAAATAGTCAGAAAAATCAACCTTATCAATCCCTTTAACAATACGAAAACATTGACATAAGTCTGCTTTCACACGACGTAACTCGAGCGATTCTAAACCCAAAATTTCAAGACGTTGGGAGTAAGATTTAGTACTCAAGCCAGGGACTCTCTTTGTAAAGCGCCTCTGGACATTTTCCAAAATATTAATGTCCTTAAGCAGAAAAGGAGACCAAACAGCAGAATTATATTCGAGCACAGGCCTAACATAGGTAATAAACATAGCCTTAAGAAAATCCCGGTCCCGGGTCTTAAAAGCTTTAAAAATGAGGTTCGCGCGGGTAGAGGCTTTAACACTAACAGATGCACACTGCTCCGAAAAACTAAGCTTGTTATCCATCAGCACTCCAAGATCTTTAAATGTTTCAACTGCTGGTAGAGTTACATTTTCGACGGTATAAACGTGATGGGGATTATTAAAACCAAAATGCATAAGAACACATTTCTGAAGGGCTATTTTTAATTGGTTTTCATTGGCCCAGTTAAAGACGTTTTCGATATCACGTAGCAAGCTTCCGTTATCTAAGTCAAATTTGCATGGGAGATACAATTTTGTGTCATCGGCGTATATTTTGACAGTACTGGACATGACACGATTTACTAAATCATTGATATAAATTAGGAAAAGAAAAGGTCCCAGTACACTTCCTTGGGGGACACCACTTATAACACTAGATGACATAGAACTAACCCCGTTTACAGTAACAGTCTGAGAACAGCCTGACAAAAAACATTCAATCCACTTCAGAAACTTAGGGGGAATCCCATATTTACGTAATTTGTACAACAATTTACAGTGACTAACGGTGTCAAACGCCTTGCTGATATCAGTGTAAACTACATCCACCCACGGGAACTTTTTCATCAATAGACGTAACCCAATCATGTACACAGCTGAGCAACTGTGTTTGTGTTGACCTCCCAGACATAAATCCATGTTGAGTCTTAGACAAAAACCCGGTTGAACAAAAATAATCATACAAACAGTTACGCAAAATACGTTCCATGAGCTTGCAGCAAATACAGGTTAAGCTAACCGGTCTATAATTTACAGTGGCGGTTCGGCTGCCCTTCCCCTTGTAAATGGGAACTACATTAGCTAATTTCCAATCATCAGGAATATCCCCCTCCTCAAAAGATTTTTGGAAAAGAAGTTGCAAGGGAATACATACAAGTGAGCCAAATTTTTTAAAAAAGATCGCTGGAAGCCGATCGGGTCCCCCACTGGAATCCACTTTCAATTTACCAATTGATTCCTCTACATGCTTGCGAGTAATTGTAAAATTAGCTAACAAATTAATATCATCAGGCTCAACATCCAAATCAGGCATATTTGGCAGAATGCCATCATCCGTTACAAACACCGGAGAGAACTGAGTAACAAAGGCATTTGACATTTCTCGACATTCAGTTATTTGACTATTCCCATCCACCAACATAGAAATGCTCCGGTTAGACGATAGCGAATTCTTAACGAACTTAAAAAAAGATTTGGAGTTTGGATTGCCAAGACATCTTGACTCTTTACTCATAGTTTCTTGTTTAATAGCAGCTTTGCACTTGTTCGCCCAAGACTTGTATTCATTGCGCAAATGTACAGTACGGTTAGCTTTATAACGCCTGAAAGCTTGTAACTTCTTAGTTAGCAGACGCTTTACACGATTAGAGTAAGTTGGCTTATGACCATTGCGAGACCCACCAAATTTATGTGGAACATATTTGTCAATCAAATCTAAACTAATGGATTTAAATATCAGCCACATATCGTTTACCGTTTTTCCATCAAAAAGCAAAGTCCAATTTAAAGCTTGAAGAGTTCTATAGATAGATGCTTCATCCGCTTTAGGCCACAAATATTTCACCGAGCCACTTCTCCACCCGATGTATTGGTGTATGAACCTTAAAGGATACGACATTGTGATCGCTTGTGCTCAAAGGTGGGCTAACATTCACTTCTGACACCAAGGACAAATCACTCACAAAAACCAAATCAAGAACAGAGTCAAACCTAGTAGGTTCAAGAACTACTTGCGAAAGACCAAAAGATGAGAAAAGGTTATAGAAATCTTGTTGCCGAAAAGAAATCCGACCCATGGCTGGTCAGATCAGGTTCAACTGGTTCAAAGTTGAACCAGTTCCTGCTTCAGACTACTGGACATAGCTGGAAGGCTGACATTTGGCATACAAAGGTTATTGGGCATGGGGAATTCACTGTTGGTGTTATTTTGGGGATCCGACCCATGGCTGGCCAGATCTAGTTCAACTGGTTCAAAGTTGAACCAGTTCCTGGTTCAAGCTACTGGAGATAGCTGGAATGCTGGTATTTGGCATACAAAGGTTATTGGGCATGGGGAATTCACTGTTGGTGTTATTTTGGGGATCCGACCCATGGCTGGCCAGATCTGGTTCAACTGGTTCAAAGTTGAACCAGTTCCTGGTTCAAGCTACTGGAGATAGCTGGAACGCTACGATTTTGCATACAAATGTTATTGGACATGCGAATTGGTCATACCATCTAAAACAGCGTTTTTCGGAGTTTCGGAGCCTTAATAAGGCGGCGCTCCCAAAAATTGGAAGAAGGACAAGTAGGAAAAATGCTCCTTGCAGTCGCATGTAAAATGCAATATGAGCTATGATGGTCAACATTTAAATGTGTCAAGGACAAGATTTAAAACGTCTAATATGAGCCAGCATCTAAATCGGTAAAGGACAAGATGTAACTGGCTAATATGAGCCGCTACGTTTCTCTTGGGCTCATATTGACGCGAGGATACTAAGTTGAGTTAACTCTTTTGCACTTTTCAAATTCGCATATACGTATGCATAATTGTCCTGACATACGTGTGCTCTTGATACAATAAGTAAAGTCAATCGTACGACACCGTGGATAAGCACACATCAAATTTTTACAGATCAGTTGTGTATTTTGTTGTATAAATGCTATGTACAGTGAACCGATAGCGAAGACTATACCGGTTTACAGGAGCTTTATATATACATTTGTTTCTAGTATTTCAGTGTTTCAAAACTGGTATATATATGCCAAATATATACCACCTAATTCAACTTTAAAGGGGAGAACTTTAGCTGTATAAAGTGTTCAGATACCTTAAATTCGGTGTTTGAGCTGGCAAAATTAGATTCAGGCAGGACATCTGTAACCAAACAGTACATGAAGCTATTGATATTACGCAAAACGGTGAGGATTTGTTCAAAGACTTGGGAATAAAAGTAAAAAGTCTGTAGGCAAAATGGTATGATGTCGTGATGTTAAGCCGTTGAAACCACGGCAGCGAGCGCCAATATGAGCCCAAGAGAAACGTAGCGGCTCATATTAGCCAGTTACATCTTGTCCTTTACAGATTTAGATGCTGGCTCATATTAGACGTTTTAAATCTTGTCCTTGACACATTTAAATGTTGACCCTCATAGCTCATATTGCATTTTACATGCGACTGCAAGGAGCATTTTTCCTACTTGTATATATATAATATATAGTTTTTAGTAGTGAATATATATTTATATTTTTGTTATACGTATGTTATGTTTGTTGTTTCAGTTTAACGCAATGGTTGAAATATAGCAAGAAGGATATTTGTGAGCTGTGCAATTTCAAATATTCATTCCAACCTAGTAATTAATTTTTAATGATTTTTAGTATATAATTAATTAATGTTTGGTGACGCACGTTATTTTAGAGATGTAAATTAGGGGTCTTTATCGAAAATGTTCTTAGCACTTAAAAATTCAGACAAAATTATAACTTGTTTGTAAGTTGCACCACTTTGACCCGCTTTCCTGTTTCAAAATTCCAACCGGGATCGGGTCCAGGTCCCTGGTCCCTGGTCCCTGGTCATTCCCTAGCTTTATTAAGCAGTATCACTGTGGTCCATCTAGGACGACTTTTAAAGAGGTGTCTGTTAATAACTTATATATAGTTTAGAGTATGTGTCAACGTGTATAGTCAATCGGGAAAACAAGCCACGTCAAAATTTCGGGGAAAAAAGCCACGACCGCCGTGGCCTGACGGGTGAAGCTATTGCCGTAATATTTGGCGTGTAGAATGGTGACCTCAATATAAGCCCACACGCCGATTTTTAGCTTTCTATCTCTCCTCTATAGTCAACAGCGGGGTCGACATTTTTTGGAAAATTTTGTTCCTGAAAAGGCGGGAAAACGGTAATGTTTCAAAAGTTCATAACTTTAGTGTCAATAGCGCTATCTGAATAATTTCTATTGCAATCAAGAGAGAACATGTCTGGCTTTGTCCTCATACTATTGCAAACAGTTCAAGATGTCACGTTGTCTCTGGGCAGGTGTGGCTTTTTTCCCCGATGATTTTGACCCATTGGGAAAAAAAGCCAGTCGATTGCGAGACCCATAGTGAGCAGTTTTTCTGGATTTCTGCCATGATAACTATGTTGAAAATAATCAGCAATTCAAGTTTTACAAAGCAATACCGTTTGTAGGTGGACAGTCCCTGAAATGCGCAACTTTTGGACTAATATGTCACGTCAGTCGTTTTGACCGCTACACTCCACATTTCATCCTGAAACTGGCACATTTGGCCAAAAAGAGCATTACGAATTCATTGGAAAACACTATTTTGTGGTTAGCCTTCGTTTTAGCAAGTTTTTAAAAAATTTGTATGTTTACGTTATATTTGATGAAACCTAGCCAGTTCATGCTGCAAACTAAAAAGTTCTATTTAATGCTTTACGAAGGCAATTTGCCTCGGTAAACAACAAATCTAGGGCAAATAAGCGACGCTGAACACGTTGGAACACTCAGAATTGGTCTACGCCTTCAGGATATGCTTCGACCAAAGTGGCCTTTTTTCCCGATGAGTGGCTTTTTATTCCCGATTTTGGCTTTTTTTCCCCAGGAAATAAATCACATAGTACTCTCTATTGCTACAGTCCAGAGAAGTCATTAATACATGAAAATAATCCGTAGGGGTTTCCATTCTTCAAACTACGAGAATTTTCCCATAATTCCAAAAAATGAGTTCTACACGTCCAAAAGTTTGAAAAAATGGCGTTTTTTCCCCGATTGACTATACTGAATTCGTGGAAGGGGGATATTAAACAAGACCGGTGGCCAAATATTTTTAAACGGGATCCGGGTGGGGGGGCTTTTGTAACTTTTTTGTGAAAATGTTTTAATAACGTGCTAGTGTTTGCTGCTGAGATAGCACTTAAACCAAATTTTTGCTGCAATTTAAGTGTCTAAGGTTGCTAAAAATACCCATTAAAATCAGGCTGACCAGTAAACGCTAATTGTTTTGTCGATTTACGGTTTGTGTGTGTTTCCATACCATCTACATTTCCATTTTCCAGTCTACCATCCGGATATGCCGAAGCGGTTGCCCGTTCGTGACATTGTGATGGGCTTCGGTCGGAATATGGGGAATGCCTTTCGATACTGGATGCACTACACGCTGGTCGCCATTGCTTGGATTGGCGTGGTACCGCTCAGCGCCTGTAAGTCCGCTTCCTGTCTTATTGTTTCCGCCTTTTGTCAGATCCCGAGCTTTGTTTTTGGACAATTTCTTGGGGGGGGCCTCTTCTGCGGTAGACGAATTAGGGAAAGAAGAGGGAGAGGGCGATTTGTAGAAAAAGATATTTGCGAATTTTCACGTACATATAGTATATACTATACATTATGATAAAGTTATGGGTAGCAGCACCTTTGCACAAATCGCTGAAGGAGAAGGAATGGTGTCCTAATGTAGATTTGCAGGCTGATTTTTGTAATCAATTGTGAAAAATAAAATTTTGGCAATGTTGTCGAAGTTATGGGTTGCCGGGATTATAGGGGGAGTTCCCCCGCACCCAATTCTCCGGGGAAAATAATTCGTGTTTGCTGTGTGTAGAGGGATGTGTGGGTCTTTGCCCATGCAGTGCCTCTGACATTGTGATTTTGTACAAAAATTTATCATTGTAAATTTTATAATTTGAATTTGAGCGGTATAATAGGTTGTTTTTTGTTTGTTTTTTTTGCAGGCAGGATCTATCGCTGCCTGTTCCAGGGCTCCATCAACTCCCTTCTGACCTTGCCACTGGACATGTTGTCTACGTAAGTGAAAAGTGTCTCTCTCTGACCAATTAATGTTCGTTGATTTTTGCTGCTGCCTGCTGTTTGCAGTTTGCATTTTAGGCAGCCTGTTTTGCTGAACAGTTGTCTCTCCCCCCACCTCCGGGGGAAACGAATCCTGTGCGAAGAGACGCAGGCTGATTTCTCAGCGTCCGACTAACTTTTCCCTTGTTTTTTGTTGTGTTAATTATTGACTACTTTTATGTCTTGTCTCTCTCTCCTGTTTTCAGGGAGAACCTGTTCACGGACTGCGTCCAGGGGGCGGCCATCATCGCCCTCACCCTCTGCGCCTTTGTGAGTCTCGTCTGGCTCCGGGAGCAAATCCTCCACGGCGGTCTCCCCGGCTGGCTGGATGAGGGAGGAATCCCTCCTCCGGGGGTCGGGGCCGGGGCGCCTGGGCCAGGGCCAGTCGTCGCCGCCGCCGCTCCTCAGGACCCTCCAGACCTCCTGCTCCCAGAACCGGGGACTCAAGAGGGGGAGATGGAACCGAGAGGACTCCCGCCTGGGCCTCGGGCTGCCCTGGCTGATCCCATGGTCATGGCGTTGCAACAGCAGCCACCGACCGCCGCCGAACCCCCCTCCCACTCTTCCTCCTTGTCCTCTAGACGGGGCTCGGATGACGAAACAACGGATGCACAGGAACAGCCTGGAGTAGGTTTTTTCTGTTGCTCTGGTGGAAGTTGTTGCTTTACTAATGACAAGAGTGCTGCTTGGACAGCCGGCCAGGAAGGAAAGGCTCCTCCAGAGATTTGTTCTCGCTGGGCTAGAGCGTTCACAGCTCCCATTGGCTCTCTTCTGTTTCGTCTGAGACAGGAGGCTTTGCCCTAATGACTGCTGGGCGGGCAGGCGTCTTTCATTAGTTTTTTCTGCTACAGAATTGACACCTTGCCGTGGTCGGTATAACCAACCAGTAACAAACTGTTGTGAGAGTCGTCTGGCGAAGACGTGTTTTGGGAGTATGCCCGATTTTGTTATGACAATGCAATAGTTAATATAGCTTCGACTTGTCATGTGCAGCCGCTCCAGTTAGTTTGTCAGACTTGAAAACTATGTGATGCAACAAGCATCAATGTTACCACGGCTTTACCTAGTGGTGGTTATTTTCGTGCAAATTTGCTTGAGTCGTAGGTCGCTACTGACTGAAATTTTTCGTGTCTGACTTCACCGATTCGCTACTACATCAAAATTTCAGAATTATGTTACTTGCAAGGCTATCGGTATTTTTGTCATTATTTCATTATTATCAGTGTATATGCTTACGTGTCGCAGCACGTATCCGTATACAACCATCAGCCCCCCCCCCTGATATTAGATACGAAAGGAAAATTGTCTCGTAACAGCATAGGTTCATATTTCCGGAAAAATTTCGCCTGCGGCCCTAATCATCTTTATTAACCCTAATAACACTAAATTGTTGAGCTGAAGTTTCCCTCCTTCGAGTTTATTTGCCGCAACAATTTCTGCAAATTTTTCGGCTTGCCCCCTGATATTTTTTCTGGCTACGATAGTGTTGTATATACAACTGTGTAGTTAGCCGTTTGCGTCCTCTGATCTTTGGGTGTCTACATACATAACGATTTCAGGTGTCATGGCCGCTGGGCCTGTCCATATCCTCTGAAGACCTGTCCGAGACGGCCCGGTGGGGGACCCCGGTTCTGGAAGGATCCACCTCACTGGGCTCCCTTTCTGCGGCCGGACGTCCGGACATTGGCGGTGGGATCGGTCATTCCCTGTCGGATGCTGTCTTTCCTCATCCCTCTGAGGATCGGGGGGAGGAGCCAGCTCGGGGCCTCCGGAGCCAACCGCCACAGCATCCCAGCGCCAGGAACAATTGGGGCTTGTTGAGCTCGACAGCCCCGGGTCTGCTGTCCCGCAGTGATAGTTCCCGGGCTGGCTCGGAGTCGGGGACACATGAGGGTCTCAGTAGAACGGATGGAGTTGGCTCGGAAGACTCGCTACTCCGCCGGGGTCTTTCTATCTCTGCGGATGAGGAACCCCCTGGCCCCCCGGAGCTGCTCCCACCCCTCGATCCTCCTCCTCCACCTCCTACCCCTCCGCTTCCCCCTTTGGCGGATGGCGGGGCAGGGGTGGTGGAAGTTCCCGAGCCCGCTGATGACCCCCCGCCTGTTCCTGGACTGCCACAACAAAATGGTATTATTTTAGGCTACTTTTACAAGGGGGGATTTTCATGTACTTCCCTTCTGGAATTTGTCTGCCAAAAATTGGTCTACTTTCAAAAATTTTCCCTTTGAAATTGTCTATTTTTGGCTTACATTCTTTTAAGAATTTCTTTTTCGTCGTGATTTCTCCGTGCAAAATGGCCCCAAAATGCCAATTTTGGGCTCATTTGTGCCAAACATTTGCACCCCACCCAGCCCCACACTTGGAAAAAATCCCTAAAAATACCCTGCACTTGTGTCTGCCTATTTGAAGAACTTTGTAGCTGTAGGAGAGCGGGGGCAGTTTTCGTTGTAAATGCGGCTCTATAGAGGATTGATAGAGAACTGTTACTATATTTTCCTGTAGTTTTCCCCAATTTCTTTTTCCGTCGTTTGTTCTCTTCTGATTTGAAGGTCGGAGATGAAAATCTTTTTGTTACGGTTTTTTGAGGTTCAAAAAACAGTGGACATTTGAAATTAGTAGGTCGGATTTGGTAGGTCCTCCTTACTTACTTATGGTTGGAAAGTTTAGTTTGATATGCACTCTCTCTTACACACGAGGTATAAAGGTAAAAAAGTAGAAAAGCACACAAAATCAACAACATTTGCGTATTCAGAGTGTATTTTTAAGTCCAGTGCAATTTCAGTTGTGTGTACCGTATTATGCCAAACAGTGGCCCATGGGCGTTTTTTCGGAATCGGCAATTTTGGATATGATTTTTGTAATCCAAAAAAGCGCCCACCCCCCGAAAAAAACGCCCATGGGCTATTTTTGGTAACGGTCTTATAATTGCTGCTTAGTCAATTTTCGATAGATTCGATAAATTTTGCTAACGACAAAGTGCTCGGGAAGTGTCAGTTGCTTACCTAGGTACTTGTCTATCCAAAGAACATACAACTGATTCTAAGTCCTGAAATAGGTTAATCAGCCATAGCTTTATTCAAGACCTTTTAATTTCCCACGGCATGCATGTGAGCATTGAGAAATCCAAAAAAGCGCCCACCCCCCGAAAAAACGCCCATGGACGTTTCATTGGGTGGGCCACTGTTTGACATAATACGGTAGTACAGGTGTTTTGTAGCATAGCGCTTTGCCCTCACCTCAAGTCTGTCCATTACGTACTACTTCATTATTTTGATTGAACTGTTTTGAGCGCCATTTATTTATTTATCATTTGTGTGTATTTAAATTCTTTTAATATAATTATTTTTGTCCCCGTTTTTTCAGAGGAAAACTGGCAACTGTTTGAGTTGAACCAGGCCGTGGAAGAGCTGACGTGGGAGCGTCTGCTGGGTATCGACGGGTCCCTGGCCTTTCTAGAGCACGTCTTCTGGGTCATCTCCCTCAACACCCTCTTCGTCCTCGCCTTTGGTGAGTCCTCTTTTCCTTTCCCCTCCTCTCCTCTCCCTACCCTGAGGACACTGAGCCTCAAACTCTGGGCTCCGCCCAACTCAAAGCTTTTTTGTTTGCAATTGTCTTGATGTGCATGACATTCAAATTATGTAGGGGCGCCATAGCGCCCTTACATAATATGGGTATACATATATATAACTTTTCAGTCTGCGAATATGGATTGCTCGTCGAAGCTGTACCCATATTAATTAGCCCACAACCTAGTCCTCTTCTTTTTTTTGAACCTAGTCCCATATTAAGCATTTTTAAGACTAGTCCTCTCTTGATTTTACAACCTCACCACTACCCATATTCATGCTCCGGAGGAGCATTTTTATTACTTGTTTACGCGTCGTTCCAATTCCTTTGTTTTAGAATTTACGATTTTGGAGGCAGGTCGAGCTTTAGGCTTATAGCTTCCAATGTTAGGTTATCTGTTGACTGACTGGCGCTGTCATTCTTGTTTCAGCATTCTCGCCCTATCATATCGGCTACTTTTCCCTGGCCGCCACCAGAACCCTGGTCTACGCTCAGTCCACCTATTTTGAGGGTCTGATAACAACCCTGGTGGGCTACCTGGTCACTGGGACCCTCCTGTATACTTGGCATAGTCTGTTTAGGACACTGGGTATTAAAAAGTAAGTTATAGTTTAAGTATATTGTTCTTTTGCTAAAACTGGTATTTTTGACGTATTTTTCATGCAACGAACGCAAAACGTTCGCAAAAACGCCAGGATTTAGGTTTAGAAGTAGCAATTGTTACGATAAAACCACCTCTGGCGAGCCGCCAAAATTTGGGCACCCAAAATCCTTGGTGTCGGGCCGGGCGCCCCCCCCCCCCACGGGCGCCCCCCCACCCTGTACAAGATGTTGTCCAGTTTCAGTGTTTAGCTATAGATCTCTTCTTTAGTCCATCAAATATCGGATCAATATTTGTTTGCTTAATGTCATACTATACACAGATATTTTAAGTGAACGTGCAGTTTACTATGTAGACAGTATAATATCGACTATTAAGGATCCGATAGTCCGAGGTTCGAATCCCCGCTGCCACCCACAAGGCTGTCACAAATCCCATTGAGCAAGGGACTAAGCACATATCTTTTCGCCCTGGACTCCAGCCAGCCCAGCCATCCATCCTTAATTGGTGGCCAGTATCATGTCCATCTGAAAAAATTACGGATGGTCTTAGGGTCTCTGATTTTTACGTTCAGATTCTCAGACCGAATCCAGGAGTGATTACTCTCAGTCTAATGTGAACAGAATACACAGAACACAGACTCTTGTTACCTTCCCACTGCAGTGATACCCATGCTTATCATGAAGTATCTACCCATTTTTCAGAAACGTTTTTTGTGAATGTGTTAAGTGAAGTGTTTGTGTTTTTTCTGCTCAGATTTCTGAAACTGGTTGGGATGTGCTATCTGGTGATCAAAGTGTTCCTCTTGATTCTGTTGGACATAGGCATTTTTCCGCTGCTTTGCGGCTGGTGGCTGGATATCTGTTCTCTGGTAAGCTTTAGGTTGGTTGGTTTATATTGTTGGCCGACGCCAGTTTTTCTTGGTGGGAAAAGGGGGGGGGAGCTCCCGGCACGTAAATTTTGAGCGGTGGGGCGGAAAGATTTCCATGAGTTTCCAAAAATTTGGTGAAAAATTTTAGTGCTAAGTTTTTGTAGCATATTGTGTTGTGTTCGCTGCTAAAGCTAGCTCTTTTGTAAGGGTAAGTTTTTGGCGTGTTTTTCTTCTTTTTTTTGGCTTGAAGACTTTTTTGCCTCCCTAACGGTTTGTAGGCGAGCTGGCAGCAATTAACGTAGGCTGTGTGGGTGTACTGTTTTACTTTAACTTACTTTGCTTAAAAACTTGGGAGCGGGTGCGCCCCCATTCGGCGATCCCCCCCTCCTGTGAAATAGCCCCCATAAATTCCGACCTCCCCCCCCCCCCATTTCCCCGAAAATCGCCAAATTCTGCCATTTCTACATACGCACCCTATTACATTTGCAAGACTTTGTTCCTGATTCGTCGATCGATGTTTACGCAATTTTCGCCATTTTTAGCCTGAAAACTCCTAAAATTAGTTATGTTTTAGCGGTTTTACACAAAGAATGTAAAAATTCGAAAACGTTTTCCAAAAATATGCCCCTTTCTTTTTGGATGAGCCGCCCCATAATTATATACATTTTTACCTAAAAATAAGCCAAACGTACGTGTGTATGTAACTGAGCATACAATAAAAGTGTCTGCATTAAGCAGTTACGTATGTCTACATGTATTATTTATTCGGCAGGGCCCGTATGTTATTGCTGAACGCCTCTATTGTGCTGCATGCTTTCAGTTAGCTTTTTTGGCGTTTTTATCCTATAGAAACGCAAAAAGTGCTTTAAAATCTATAAAATCTAAAAAATGCCCTACTGCTATTTGGTTTTTTGTCTGACGTCTGGCGTCTGATGTCTGGCGTAACTAGAATCAACTTAATTTGTGCGCCGTAGATTAGGAAGTTTATGTAGATTGATGTTCCCACTGTGCTCCTGAGCTCTTTTAGACAGTATATACTTCAGAAATATGTAGTCATAATCATTTTTGCTTACTTATCATTACCACTAGTGATGGGCACCGGATAATTTTTCATATCCGGATATCCGCCTATTCCAAGCTTAACTTCAAGAATTTTTTCGATTTTGCAGTTAAATTTTCAATTTTTCTGTCAATGTGAAGTTGTGAATGTCTATCATGCAACCAAGCCGCAACCTTGGTTTCAAAAATATTTTCAGAAGAATTTTTGAAAAATATTTTAACTTTTTGAAATTTTGTCAAAAATTTGCTAATTCTTTCATTACTTTGTCTGAAATGTACACGTATATCCAGTGCCCAATATACGAATAGATTTATTCAACTTTCTTTCATTGCTGTATGGTAGATGTAAAGATTTAAGATTTAGATTAATTTAAGAGGAGGGCGGACATATAGATTAATCGTGTATTATAGGGGGGGCGCGATGGCGCTCCCCCTATAATATGGGT